>JAEIFU010001758.1:0-59104 GCA_018904235.1 Lordiphosa stackelbergi | reverse complement strand
TGAAATATCTGAAGATCTTCGGCACGAATATACTTACAAGTATTTCTGTTAGCCACTTGTGCCGGGGAGCAGAGCCATGTGTGTGATTCTTGTCTCATCACTCAATGCCACAGATGCTAAAAACAATCAACAGGCACATTATTTTCCTAAAACCATGCAAAATTATATTAGGGCATGGTCTGCCCTCCTGTCTATTTCCATATGCCAAGCGTTTTATTCTAATGATTTTAATGAAAATTTCCTCTTAATTCCCAGACCAAATGAATTTATTGTTTTGGGGCTTCTTCTTTCTCGTCGTGCTGTGTGGGCACTCAAAAATAAAACAGCAGACTCTCAAGTGAGGTGGAATATGTGATGTGGATGTGGCAAGAGTCAAGCTGCTGATGCGCTGATTTTGGCCAAAGACGGTGGCAGCGGTTGATGCGGTGGGGTGGAGGGAGGGAGGGGTAAAGGCAGATTAATCAAGCGCATGATGCGAGCGCTCAAGTTGTGCTGCTCACTGACTTCACCTAGACTCCGATTTGCTGCTATGGATGTGGCCTGTTCCTGGCTGGCTTCTGTCTGCTGCCACTTTGCCAGCTGATTAATGTCTTACATGCGACGTTTTAATACCAATTTTTTATGCATATTCAAAAGTGCAGGCAAAGGAAGAAAAAAATGCAAATAAAAATAAAAACGAAATGCAAAAAGTGAAAAAGTTGTAGTCATTTCTGCCATGACATTTCCTGTGTGTGTAAGGTAAATAAGCACGTACAGTGGGGCCTGGCTATGGGGGAAGTACGGAAATAATTTAAAAACTTGGCTGAGGCGATATTTTACCAAATTAATCATTAATTTCTTTCTTTTAAATAAATCAATTAATCTCATAAAAATAATAAAAGTACCCAACTCAATTTAAACTTATGCTTTGAAGAAATTGTTATAAGATTAAGACGCCATGCGATTGGCTTTGTAATTCCCTGCTCTTTATGCTGATCATTAAATTTTTAAGTTTACTCCTTTCATGTTCTCTACTTGTAATTTTTATTGAGTTTCTACTGTACCACAAATCACATTCACCAAGTTGTTGCTACACTCGCTCAGATTGAAAGGTGTTAATGCCAAAAACTTGCACAAGATTTGTTCACCGCTAATTTTTGCATATTTATAAACACAAAGTTGACAACGAAATGACATCGGAACGAAGTTGGGCTCAGCTCCCCCCCCCCCATCCCCCCGATGCTCGATGAGCAATTGCAGATTGGGTTTGCGTTAGTTACGCAGCTCAAAACAAGTCTGTGGAAAGTGGTAATTAAAATGATATTAGTAACGAAATGCCACTGAGCTGATATGACTTTGTACTTCCTGTTCTATTTAAACCATATAACTTAATAACTAGCCCACAAAAAACGCATTAAACAACACATCATTGGGTGTCTGTTATATCATTGTGTTAAATTAACCAATTTTCATTTCTGTTTCCCTTTCTTGGGTTCACTTTGTAGGTGTCAGCCGTTGCACCTCGTTGATGACTGGCCAAAATGATTAAAGTCGGCAAGGGATCACAGAAGGTAAGAAAGAGCCATAAATGTGATTGCTCTTGGCGTAAATGTGTATGTATGTGTTTCGTGTTTATATCACTTCCGATTTGAAATGCATGAAACGAAGCAGATCTAATTGGGTTGAAGAGGTGGCCACAAAAAAAAAAGGTTGAACAAAATAAGTGGTCTAAGGGTATTTGTTCTTTGGTAGATATTTAAGGTGTTAACCAGATCAAAGAGTTGAATAATGTGGTTATAATCAATCTTGTTTTGGATCTTATAAATGATATGTTATTGAAAAAACTATTGAGCTGAATTTGAAAGAAACCTTTTGAGCCCTAGGTATGGTATGAATCTCAATAAGTGCTAAGCAACAACGCAAATTGGGAAACATAAAAAAAAACTAAACAAAAGTCAAAACTACAAAGAACTACATAAGATAGATACATATATAGATCCAATGTCAGCTCCCAAGAACAATCGTTTTTTGTTTCACATGCGTCATCTGTAATACATATAAGTCTTTGGTACCATACAATTAATTTGTAGGTGTCACAATTGAGACTGACGTATCCAGATTATATCTGTCACACTCAGAGAAAAAACCAAGCCGGTCGTCCTTGATATCAAGCAGTTTTGATATCAAAAGTGTAGGACGGAATATTCAGCAAGATTAAATGCCATGCAAGCAGATTTCGTCCTAAAAAATCAAGAAAAAAAAATCTAAATTGAAGCCGATTTCTGTCTTGCCGATTTGTGCTAGATTTCTCTGGGAGCACCTGTTAGTCTGTCCACACTGAGTTAGATGCAAGGAAATTATGACAGATTTCTCTAAACATATTGTATATGGCTAACAGTTAACTGGCACTGCCGCTGGCAGGTGTTCACACCTGTATGGCAGCAACTGACAAAAATTAAAAGTTAAGTAAATACCTTCGGCGACATTTTATTAGAAAATCTATACTGTAGTCTTTTGCCTTCCGATTGTTTAATTGGAGCTTATTCATCCATAAGGGTAACATTTCCCATCCGGCGCAGCCGCTGGTAAATAACGTAATTATCAGCCATACTCCCATTTTCGTTTTCGAAAAAATTTTACGATTTCGTCGCCAAGTCGCAAAAGTAGTTGCTCCGAAATTCGCAAATCGCAAAATTTGGCCGATGTAAAACTGGCGACGTATGAGTCCGTGAATTAATAAATAAATGTGAAATGTCGCTGGAGATAAGAGCTGCCTTTCTATGAACCAATTTTTGTAATATTCTGTGACTATTTTGGATTGTTTTTGTGGAGCCTTTTCTACAATTTGAATTAAATTCTTGTCTTAAACAATTTTTTCTCTCCAAAATTCCGCAAGCAGCCAAATACCTTTTGACAACAACAAATTGCAACGATAACCGATAAGTTTTTCGCTACAGCTGCTTCTGCAACGTAAAGTGTTGCAAAACGAATTGGGAATGAAACAGAATCGATAACAAAAAGTTGCGAATTTAGGAGCACTTATAATTGGATTCGTACGAACTTGTAGAAACAGCAAATCGCAAAAGTAAGTGAAAGCCGGAGCACAGCTGTATACTAAACGAGAGCGTAAGTTAAAGTCGGCCATGCCCGACTAGGCAACTCATTATACACTTGAAAAGTGTATTATAATTTTGCCCAAAAGATTGCAACGCATAGAAGGAATCATCTCCGACCACATGAAGTATATATATTCTTGATCAGCATGACGAGCTGAGCCGATTAAGCTTTGTCCGTCCGTCTGTCTGTTTCTACGCGAACTAGTCCCTCAGTTTTGGAGCTATCGAGCTGAAACTCTGCACAAAGTCTTCTTTTTACTGCACGCTGCTAATATGTCGGAACCGACCGGATCGGATGACTACTTCTTGTAGCTGCCATACAAATGTTCGTTCGAAAAATGGGTTTTAGTAAAAAAAAACTGGTTTGTTCTCAATATTACTGCTCTCAAACACGTTCATGGGTGGTAATATGTAATGTTTTTAAACTGATCTGCGAAGTTTGGTCGAAGTCGCTAACCGTTAAGACAAGCTATTTCAAGTGTATCAAAACTTCGGTACAGGCGAAGTAAGCTTTGCCTTTCTCGTTTTTATTAACAGTCACCAAGCTTAACTTTATGACAATTGGTGATATTTATCTAATTCGGCTATTTATTAACTGATCATTATGAAAAGGGCTTAGCAGAACTAGCAAACAAAAACTGCATCCACTCGTATCAGCACAAAATTTAAATATGTGGTTACCATTAATGAGAAATTCACTCTCCTTAATTTTTAGTCGCCATTGAAGTAGAGTTATGAGGACGAAAATAAAAATAAAAAAACTCGTTTTTCTTAAGAACCGCTTAACCGATTTGTACCCGACCGTCAAGTGAACGGCTTTTTCGCTTGGAAAAGGTGAAGGCCGTAGATCAAGTCCCCGTGGGAGGGTAGTATTTTATTTTGTAATGTTTCATTATTTTCAAATGAGGTGTTTTTGACATTGTCTTTATTTTATACAACCCTATAATCGATTACATTTGCACACTTGAAATGTTTAACATGAAATGAATTAACGGCCGACCGCCCACATCTGACAACGACAGACTGCGCATGCGCTCTCTCTCTCTCTTTGCGAGAGCGTCCAACGCTATTCTCTCTAAGTTATCTTCCCTCTACTGCCCTTGCCCATAATAACCAAATTGAGAACGATTTTAGCTCGATTTCAAGAGCGAAATTCTTGAAAATTCAAGAACGAATAAATTATTTTTCTAGAGCGTTCGTACTCAAATTATTTGTTCAAGACTTCTCTTAGTGTAAAAATTAGTTGTGGCAATTTTGAAAGCACAGTTTTGTAAATAGATGGTTTGTACCTTCTACGCATATTTAGCAATCACGAATTTTTATCAATTAACCGAAGAAATGATAGAGATCAGATGAGCAATAGTCGAATTATTATATAAGGAAAACAAACAATAATGATGGGTAGCAAATTTCGCAGATCAGCTTTAAAACATTAAATATTAATAATGTCCGAGTTTAAGAGCGCTTATATTGAAATCAAAAAGTTTTTCTTACTAAAACCAAATGTTCGACCGATCGTTTCTATGGCAGCTACATGAGGCAGTCATCCGATCCCGGCGGTTCCGACATACGTATTAGCAGCGTGCAGTTTTGACTGCATACTCTGTGCAAAATTTCAGCTCGATAGCTTTAAAACTGCGGGTCTATTTCGCGTAGAATCAAACATACGTCTTTGACATATAGACAGACAGACGGGAAAATCTCAATCGACTCAGTATAATTTGAGGTGATATTTAGGATGTTCACCAGCCCGCGTAAATGCGTAAAGCAAAAAGCGTAAACTCCAAAAGTATACGCCACAACAACAAATCACATAAGAAAAAAATTACGCAATTTTTGGTGCCCTGGGGTATGTTTAAAGATTCAGCGTAAAAGTGTAAAAATTTTAAACAGTAGAAGTGTTGTAAAATTATTCAAAGTATCGACAAAAAATACTTAATATCACGACATTTCAAGACTTTTCTCTTAAAAATATGCGGTCACACCTACAATAATTACAATTTTTTTGGCAGTTTAAGTGCATCTGGCCATCATTTATATTGAGACATCTTCCTAAAAATAGCTCCTTACACTCTGCCTGTTACAACACCTAGAGAGCCGTCATCACCTACTGTAAACATAGTTGTAGTTTTCCTTATTGATGTAGCTTCTCCAAACCAAGGTATACTAAACAAGGTAGGCTCACCCGCTCTCTCACAACTTTTTATATTTGTGTCAAAGAGAGCGAGAGAGTAATATATTTCAATACAAAGCCTACTAAGTTACTAGGTAAAACATAAAAAAATCGTCCGCGGAGATGCTTCGCTTTCAACAACAGAGCGAGAGAGTGAGTAGGCCTACCTTGTTTAGTATACCTTGCTCCAAACTACCCCAAACAGAAAAATGCTACCTGCAACTAAAGTTCCATTTGGGGTCATTGGAAAATGGTAGCACATTGGTTCGCCAGTTGACTTACTTGGGCATACAGAACTTGGTTTCTCACCGCCAGCATGCAATTGCAGTAAGATCCCCCATAAAGTCGTCTACGACTTCACCGACAGCATGATGGTCCATATCTTAAGTTTTTTTGTTTTCATTTTTCCTCATGCTTCTATTTAGCTTGATTTTTACGCCTACAATCAATGCTTTAAAAATACTTATTAAACTTTGACACACACAAATGACAGAAAAACTCACACTCTGTCAAAAACAGCTGATTTACGCCAAAAATTACCAGGCTAAAACTTTTAGGGGCGCTCAATAGCTGCACCGCGTAAATTTACACAATTACTCTTTTACGCGGGCTGGTGAACACCCTAATTGTTTCGTTTTCAAGAACATTTTAACTCAACTGGGATAAAATTTAAATGAGCTTGGACCAGGTGTAGACGGTTTTTTCACATTCGGGTGGAATAGGGAACGGGGACACACCTCTTTTGATGGGAAGTGAAGGAAGGCAAAACTCCTGAATATGCGGCACTGCTCCACCCATATATTCCATAGGATTCAGAATCATCGCTTCGACGACCCACTCCACCTGACTCGTTTCATTTAAGTTTTTCAGAAAAATGTGTTCGTGCTTGACTGGGAATTGAACCTTATGCACTTAACGTGTGGAATGACGCGCCAGCACATTCAGCCGTTGTACAGTTTTGCAGATTCACGTCTAGAGGGCTACTTATGCTTGGTTGAGCTCACTCGCTCTCTCTCTTGTATATCTCTTTGTACAAAACCGGTTTGTTGTTCTTTAAAGCAGGGTTCCCCAAGCAGAGAGCGCGAAAACGTGACTGTGTCTCTCTCTAACACACAATTAAGTTTTACTTCGGCAAGTTTTCGGTAACAATTGGCAAGTAAGTTCGTGCCCCCGGGGCAATCGTTGGGGAACTCTGCTTTAAAGCAAATATTATCCAATTGAGAAGAACTTTATTAATTCCAAAAACATTTGGAACATTTTTTTCTCAAGAATTTTGAAAATCATCTTGTTCTTATTTTAAGTTGAAGGCAACTTATTTTCTGAACAGTTTTTTCCCCTCTGTGCATACTTCCATTATTTTGGATCCATTTAAATTCGATAAATTGGCCATTTCATCCACTGAGCGCCTTGCAACTTAGGTTTATTACACACGTGTTTACAATTTGTCAAATCATTTATTTGTCTGATGTTCAAATTGATTTATTTTTCCATTGCTTATTGCATTTCAAGTCAATTCCTTTGCCTAATTTAATTCTGTATGATTTCTTACTTGTTTTCAATTTTCATTAAGATTAGGCCTATTCAGTGTAAAAACCTCCCTCATATGACGCGACACCACCTCATCTGGGGTGCCCACACAGATTCCTCGTTTTTCTCTGCTTGTTGGTAAATACAATTAAAATCTAATTAAATTCTACCGGCATTTTATTAAATTTTTCAAACCCCCCACATACGAGTGAGTACGCATAAGCATCATGTTGAACAGGCACTCATAATACCTCGACATACATACAATTATCATCAAGAGCAACAACAACAGCAACTCAGCCTGCATATCATTGACGAGCACTCAATGTCAGCTGCAAAACAAGCAATGACAACGGGCACACACGACACAGCACGACACGCCCCCAACACCCACATACGCCCCCTAAAAGCACACACACAACTCGGCTAAGGACAACAACAACTAGAGAGAAAAACTTTATAAACTCAATTTCAATTTTTTGACAACCCAAAATAAGCTGGCCACGCCCACAAGATTTTCTCATACTTAAGAAAAATATATTTGTTTATAGGTTAGATAAATTCTGTCCTGGAGCTGCTAGAGCAGAAGGAGGGTGGATGCTTTGCATTATTATTTCGATTATTATTATTATTATCAGAGAAGGTGTCAGCCACAGACGCTCTGCTATGGAATATGTCGCCTGCTGTCACAGGAAACTTTGAAATTTGGAACAGGGATCAGCAATTGGAAAACGAAGAAAAACAGTGCGATGGATGGGGGAATTGGTGTGGGGGACCCATGCAAGATTCATAAGTTGTTGAATTTTCATTTTCATTTCCATTTAAGGACAATTTCATTGTCTGAAGATGGCAGTTGGCAGGTGGGATTAATGCTGGAGAGTGTGAAAGGAGAAAAACGAAATACAAATTAAGTTATACCAATTTATAAAACGAGGGTTGGTTTTTGGTATTTGTAGAATAATAGAGCAGGATCGCCATAATGACGATTTTGCTATATGCTTTTTTCGAAGTCACAAACTTAGACAGGGCTGGAAATTCAAGTGGCAGCCCTCGCAAATGAATATCATTCCTCACACTAAATCATTTTACCACATTTATTTGGTTTTAATGATATTTTCACAGCTCGAATCTGTCAACAGTTTGGATTATTTATGGGGGGTGAGCAGACTCTGGGGGTAACGCCCACTTGAAGCTGTTCAGGCACAAAATATGCATCCAAACAGCATACTATACACATGTTCCCAACAGTGTCGATCGCTTGGAAAAAATGGGCGTGACACGGGGGCCTCCAGGAAGAGTTGAGGCATGGTCCAAAACATGGCGATGTGCCATGGATGAGCAGCTACTTGGGCTACCGCATTGGCCGCAAACACAAAATAGGCGTGGTAATGAGGCAATACCACTCGTCGTAGTACACAACCATGACGCTGACGCAGTCGTTGACATTCTCGAGTGGAGCTGATCGAGTCCCTTCGTTTCGCTCTCTCCCAACTGTCAGTCTTCATTTTGGTCTGACTTTTGAAGTGGCCGCCGAGTGAAAACTTTTGGCATTTTATTGAAGTTCAGAGTTCTATTCATAGACTTTTGCAGCATTTTGATGAATTGATGGCTCCCCAGTGGGCAACGCGTTGCATTCGATTCAGTTTTTGATAGTTTGAAAACGACCAAGTGTTTTGCTTGGAAATTTTTATTCTTCAGCTGCGGTTGGTTTCGGAATTTTTTTTTGAAATACTTTCAAGGATGCAAATGCCTCTGGCCGTGCCTCTGTCTGGGCGCGGAAAGTGTCGTCAAGTTAATTAAGTGATTTATGCTCCTCGAGGTCGCGAGTCTACTTAATTATCAAATAGTGTGGCATTTGGGGAATGTTTTCGTATTTTGATTTTTTGTCTGGGGATTGCCAGCTATAAAATTGGTTTATAGCTTCTGCTTGGTTTAGATTTAAATGCATAAGTAATCAATTTGGGGGAAGCATCTGGAGGAACAAAGGGGATATGGGTAATCATACAGATAATGCATGAGTCAGGGCGTTTTTATAGCCACTTGCATTTATTATTTCGACTGACTGAGTTGTCTATGCCGAGGCCGAACGGTCTAGTCTAGAGAGCGCAAATTTGACCCAAAATATTGCTTACACATGGCTCTGTTTTCAATCCGACTAATTGAAATTAGTGTTTAAGTTGCTTTAATCATAGTTTATTTGTCAGAAAAGGAATCGAATTTGGGAAGTAGAAAAGCAGATCAGACAGATACATGAGACATGATAATCTAGTAGGCATGCATTTAAGCATGATTCAACTAAAAATTTGACAAGCCATTTAAATTTTAAACATCACAACATGCCAGACTGTGTCCGTCTGCGGCCCAGCGGTTAGTGTGCTGTACTGCTGGGCGGGAGGTCGTGGATTTGATCCCGCCTCTAAACATCTAATAATACAAGTTTTTTTCTTTCTTTAAAAATTAGCTTTTACACATACGGTCACCTTCACCAGCTATTGGCGCACAGCTGTGAAGTAACAAGCCATGAAAAGCAAATTCTCAAACTTTGCGTTGGGGTGTTGGGGGGGGGGGGTGGGCGGAGTTTTTTTTAAGGGTGGGGGCAAACCGAATTGGTAATTTTTTGGTGCATGCACCAACTTCTTTGCAGTATATGTGTTGACGAAAGCATGCCCGACGCACATTGGGGCGATAGCAAACGCCATATTCCGCCCAAAAATTAATATTTTTATATTTTATATTATTTTGCATTTTAAAATAATGTTCGCAATCGTTTTTTTATGAATATGAAACTAATTTATGCGGATATGTGGCAATTGGAAGTATTAGTTTTGACCATTTTTGAATCATCAGTATAAATAAAATTTTCATAAAAAATTTAATATTTTTTTTTTTTTTTTTGAAAAAAGGTCCAAAAAAACAACATTTTTTTGATTGCCGCGCGCGATCGCTCTTTGAAATAAATTTAAAAAAAAAAGTTTCAACATTAAACTTTATGTCCCGAAAAAATAAGCGTGCTCTTTTTTGGCCTTTTCTGAGAAAATTGAATTTTAGTAAGTGAAGTCATTTTCAAAATTCCAATATCGCCAGCCCTGGAACATTCGCGCGCATGCTGAATGTCATTAATCAGTTGTTCTAACACCTGTTTTGTTTGTTTACTTTCTTGATATTTGCGAGTGGACTAAGTTTGAAAATACTTTTCATTAAATAACCATGAAAAATGAACTAAATGTTACATTTGCAGAGCAACAAGCAAACAATTTAATAAGATTGATGAAATGTTATTAAAGGAAGTGAAAGCGGAATATTTGAAATTCGGGCTTTCAACTTTGCATGAATGGACTCGGTTTTATGAATGCCTTTTGCATTTGTCCTACAAATTGCCTATAAAAAGGTGGCAAACCAGATCGATAGAGAACAAAGAAGTTGTTGCCCAGACAAAAAATCGAATTCAGAACAAATTCAAGGAAAAACTAGGCTTACTTATTGAATTTGGAAGTAGCAACGATGGTAACACTGCTAGGCGAATTTTTTAAAACGCAGAATAGACTGCAGAGATAACTAAGATAGACATCGATTTGCTTAAAAGAATGCACACTATATTAATAGTTGTTTCATGCAACTATGATATTATTAGACAAATTCAAAAATTATGCCTTGGAGACTGCTAGGCATTTCGTAAATTTGTACCCTTGGTACAATGTGACGCCAACTTTGCATAACTTTTTTATTCATGGCCCGGAAATAATTAATTATGCATTGCTCCCAATTGGTCATTTAACCGAGGAGGCCCAGAAAGGACGAAACAAAAATTTCAAGCTTTACAGAATAGAATGTTCATTACCTCGGATCCTCTAGTATCGAGGCATTTCAAGAGACAGGAAAAAAATAAATCAAAAGACAAAATCAGCTTTAGATCTGCTGAAAAATGTACATGAAGTTCAAGAGGAGTACTCGAATTCAAGTCAATGTAGCGATGAGGAATAAAGAATATTGTTGAATATAATAGGAAATTGGTTATGTTATTTTTTATTATAATTATCTCTAAAATCTAAAAAGTTTTGAAAATTTAACCCGATTATTCCAACAAAAACTATAGGTTATACTCTTTCGACTGCTAAAAAATAATTTTAAGTTAATAGTATTAGCAAAGAATAGTATTGGCCAGTTTTTAGCTTCCTATTTATCGAAAAAAAAATTATTTTGCAAAAAGAAGTAAAAATTTTTTTATTTTTAATTCTTAAAAAAATTTTCACTAAATATTTCTAACTTTTAACTTTTTTTAAATACTTTAATCCTCTTAAAAAAAAACACTACGACAAATCCTGAGAAGACCTACAAAAGAGGCATTAACACATACCATCTTTTTGTTGATTATAAAGCAGCCTTCGACACGCCGATAAGGTCAAGGTTTTATGAAGCCCTGTGTACCTTTGGTATACCAGGAAAGTACGTTCGACTTTGCATGATAACGTTGAGAAGTACGCAAAGCTCCGTCAAAATAGGAACGAACCACTCCGAACCATTTGATACCCAGAGAGGTTTTAGGCAGGGCGATACCTTATATTGTGACTTCTTCAATCTACTGATGGAATATATACTGCGCCGGTGCCCACATGCCAACAGAACGGGCTTTAAATCATAAAGATCAGCATCAGCCTGGAAATCCGACGAAGAATCACTCTTGCAAACCGATGCTACTACGGGCTAAGTAGGGAGCTCAAGAGCAGAGACCTTAAGCGAAGAACAAAATTAGCCCTATACAAGTCGCTTATCATCTCAGACCTGCAATACGGCGCAGAAGCGTGGACAATGACAGCAGCGGATGAAGCGGCGATTGGCGTGTTTGAACGAAAAATTCTTCGGAGGATTTATGGACCTTTAAAAGTTGGCGATGATTTTCGCATTCGAAAAAATGACGAACTGTATGAGCTCTATGGGGACACCTGTCTGGTCAAGCGCATAAAGCAACAGCGACTAAGCAGGTTAGGACATGTCACCAGGATGGACGAAGAAGCTCCAGTAAAATGAGCGTATATATCGAATTCGGCTAACTATGGAGGAAGGGGCAAACAGGGGAGACCTCGACTAAGATGGGACGACCAGGTGCGGGCAGACATTGCCAAGCTTGGTGTGACCAACTGGTGCCAGCTCGCACGGAACAGAAGCGACTGGAAAGCAATAATCGCAGAGGCCCAGACCGTCAAACTGTTGTGATGGTCAATAAAGAAGAAGAAGACTATAGTAGTATATAGTAAAAACTACATTCTGATCGCGTTCAAAACCTACAGATCGGAGGCAAATCACAAAAAAAAATAGGTCGTAGCTCCCAGCAATTGTTACTATTAATTTTGAATGTTAACTATAAAATATTACTAAATAAAAACAATTATTTAACAGAGTCGTTCTATTTTACCAGGGTTACCACTGAAAGCAAGGTGTCAGGCAAGGATTGCCTCTGCCGAGCATAGCCCGAGAGTAAAAGGTATAATTGGCTATACAGCTCCTACAACGGGGCCAAGCCAAGCTTCTCTCAATCTCTTGGCGCGTGTGCATTAAATTTTTCGCACAAGAGAAAGGGACCTACAGTTTAACGCCGGATCCGAACGGCAAAGTTTGAGAAATTGCTTTTTCATGGCTAGTTACTTCACAGCTGGCGCCACTAAGCTGGTGAAGGTGACCGTATGTGTAAAAGCTAGTTTCTAAAGAAAGAAAAAAACTTTTATTATTAGATGTTCAGAGGCGGGATCGAACCCACGACCTCCCGCCCAGCAGTCCAGCACACTAACCACTGGGCCACAGACGGTGCGATGGCCCGAGAGTGCTGGTTAGTATTTAGTGTTGAAAGTGTCCACTGTCAGGTATGAAATTCAGAAGGAAGAAGCAGAGCACCAATAAGGTGACAGAGAATAAGTTTTCTTTCCTTTCCGGTTGTGCGAGTCAGAGATAGCGTACGGTTATTCGTGATAGTCAAACTAAATTAAATCACTAAATTAGAACAATTCTCGGGACTTACTGCGCTGCCAGTGTATCTTTAATATGAACAATCTTACGCTCTGACATATATACCCTCTAGTACGGCTGGGGTCAGTCGGTCTATATTCGTCAACCCAGCGTTGCTCTTTGTACGTTGGTGAGTCCTTACGCCTGTCAAAATTGTAGGAGAGAGAGAGGCGTACGCTCTAATTTTTTTCTATGAGAGAGCGTGAGCAAGGAGTAGGAAAGGATTTGAAAAAAAGGTATATCAATCCTCGAAGCGGAAGCGTCTGTAACAGTTATTGTGCATTGGAAACGAAGCGGAGCACCCCGGGGTGCAAGTGCATGGGCTCGAATTGGCTTCGCACGACGAGCGTCCGCATGAAATGCAAGATGACGTGGACTTAGATTTGCCGGACATTACTTGTGAGGAGAAGATCTTCAACATCCGTCCAGCCGTTCTTTGTTTTACATGAATACATTCAATATAAAATTAATAATTTTAATAAAAATTTATAATGAAGAGTACGTAATATGAAATATTTATATTATACGTGCCTCAAAAATCTCTTGGGTTGAAAGAGCGTCGCTTACATCACCCCATGCATGGCATTGGGTAGAACAAGCGTCGCTTATTTTGCTTCTCTGCATGGCATTGGGTCGAACGAGTGTCGATAAAGTCGCACCATGTATGTAATTGAGGCAAACGAGCGTCGTTTACGTAGCTTCTCTGCATGGCATTGCGTCGACCTAGCGTGCCTGAAGAGTCGTTAACGTATTGAGCGGACATCCCCTTGCAAAATACGTTAGTCGAGCCCATTGTTAGGGAAATAAGCGTGCGTGAACGACAGTCACAATATCGTCGACGGAACGTTGATATAGCGTCGGTCGGCCGTACTAGAGGGTAATAATAATAATATATAATAATATGTTCCTTTATTAACATTATTTTTACAAAAGAATTTCTGCATGATTTTTTGGAACAATACGACAATGATTTCAAATCGTCTGTCGGTAAAGAGAGATAAAAATTAAATTAAATTTAAGCAAATTCTGTAATTATTTGTTTTCTATATGATAAAGCACTTGTGACGTAGTTAACTAATTTTTCCCAGCCTTCATCGTCTACCCCATTTAATCTCGCGTTAATTTCATTTTGGGCGATGTTTTTGATGATTGGGCATCTGCCTACAAAATGTTCTAAGTCCTCGCATTCTTTCATGTTGCATAAGGTTGATTCATCTGGCACGTTTCGCAAATGTTCGTTTAATATTATGAGATCACATCTTGCTTTAAAAATCCACATTATCTTGTCCCATTTATGCGATTGAATAAAGTAGCTCGGTCCCATGCCATGGTCTAAATATCTATAGAACCTATGCGCGCTACTCATAGCTCTGCTCCGCTTCTTGAGCACTTCTGTTTTGTTCTGCCACTCCATTCTTGTCAACGGTAACTTCCAGTCCAAGTTGAAATTGATACTTAAATCGTTCAAACATTTAACCCATCGTATACTTTTCCTTAGCAGTATTTTTGAGTATTGGTTTGGTAACCTGCTAGATTCGTATTCAAAAATAGTTCTTCGCATATATCGGAGGTGCACGATCGAGCGTAAAAAATGTGAGCAGGAGAAATTCCGGTTTCTAATTGAATGCAATAATTCGGAGTGCAATCGGCGAGCCTGAACATTTTCTTGACGAAGAAATTTTGCAACCTGTCAACTTCTAAGAAGTTGGCCGATCCCCATATTTGCGCCCTATAGCTTTGAACCAATCTGTTGACGGCCAGGTACAGCTTCCATTTAGCTCCTATTCCAACATCTTTGTTCCGTAAAAAGTTTCCCCAAGTGGCGTTAATGCTATCCTTGGCTGAGTTGGTTCTGTCCTGGATGTGCTTTTTAAAGGATAGTTTTGGCGTAAGAATAATTCCCAGGTACTGTAATTCGTTTACTACCTTTTTAGCTTCACCCCTATATTTCCAAACCATGATGGCGGACTTGCTGAGGTTGACAATTCCAAGTTGTTGATAATTTGCTGCAAGACTTTTGGATAATCTGCCAGTAAAACTATGTCATCAGCATAGAACAGCACCCTAAGGTTTATATTCTCGAGTTGCATGCTACCACTTAGTTCCTAGTGTAGATTGTTCAAATATAAGGCGATATATCAAATTAAAAAAGAAAATTGAATTAATCTACAGTTTAGGGGTCAAATACCCCACTGTCCTGCGCATCGGTTGAGCTTGAGTGTCAATTTTATTCACCAAGAAACTTTTAATTTTAATCACATTCATTAATTTTAAAGGCTTTTTCATTGCCCATTAAGCGATAATTATATTTCTTTTAGACCTTTCTTGAAGCTGCACAATATGTCCGGTTATTGTGCAACTTCGGCCTCATCTGTGGTATCCCCTGGCACCGTTAACATTATCCAACTGATTATAATGTATGAAAAATGGCCAACAAAAGAGTTATCGCTGCTTTGTATGGAATTGCAATGGCCCTTCATTGGAATATTTGCATGCATTTATCGATATGCCTTTATGATACCCTCTGAAAGAAGAGTATGCTGATTTGGGAATTAGCTTTGAAACCTGCGATGAAAATTATTGTAGGCAACAACGAATGCGAAAGAAGTAAGAAGTAATGATTGCTTGTATATTTCGCACTGCTCAGGGCCTAGTGCAGGTCGTTTGTGCAGTCGGTGCATAGTACTTGGAAAACTCTGTAAGAGATTTAAATACGACTTGAAATGTGATCCAAAATTTGCACAATGCTACTAAGTAGTAACTTCCTCCACAAATGGCAGTTTTTGAGGAAATTTCAGCTCTTAAGACTTTAAAATGTGGTTTCTCCCATTTTCTTTACTTTTTATTCACGTTGCTTCGATCATACCTCAATATTCCCATTACTTCTCGTTAATAAATTTGGGATTTATGCAAAGTGAAGCTTTTTGGTGTCGGGAAGGAGCATACTGGAGGTGTCCTGACCCCATAGCCAACGCAGCATTCAATTAACAACGCACATAAATTTACTTTGGCTGTAATAATGCAGCTGGGATCCTTCCGGTCGTCCACCATGGCTTTGGCCAAGGATGCGTCCAAGTTGGTGTTCATATCCTGTTTATTTAAAGCTGGGCGTTTATATATATTTTTTTCATATATTTATATTCCCTTTATTTTGGGAGGGGACAAGGCAAAGTCGGCTTAAGTTGCGGCCCCATAATTTATGGGCACAGGTTGGGGTCGAGTTTGGGTCCTACGAAAATGGCGCTCTAATTACTTTAAGCTACAGACGGCTATTATAGCCGTTGTTTGCCCGTCTGGCCAATGCCCAAACGGGTCCTACCTCCCCCACCCAACACGTTTATTAGCTGGCCACACATGCCACAAGTCTCACAATCGCTGCTCGAAACTAATTGCAATATGACATTGCATCCTGTGGGTGCTTTTGCCAAGGACTTGTCCTCACGTCAGGTCTGTCATGTTTGACTTTCACCCCCAACTACTGCCTTTACAGTTAGGACAGTGGTGAGCTGCCTTTGACAAGCTGACAACATGCTGCATCTAGGGAGGCGTGGGGGTAAAGCATCCTCGTTGCATGTTTGTGCATGCCTCACTGACAAGGACATGCCAAATTAAAATGCAATAAAAGCGTTAATGAATTTGTGCAGTTTTGGGCAACGGAGGAGAACGAACGAGACCCAAATTAAGCACTCATCTTTCTTAGGGGCAGGGGGGAGTGCGGCCTAATCAACCCCTTGTCTAGCTAAGAGGGGTTAAAATACTTGCCCTCCGCCTGTTAACATGGCCAACAAAATATCTTTGAAATATTTCAATGTGTCGTCATTTTTGACATCGTTGACTAATTCCCAAACAGCTGTCAACATTGTTCTCGCTTAACCCTTTTACGCCTGTCCATCAACTGGTTCCACTTGATGCCCAAAGGGTCAACGAGGTAAGGAGCCAACGGGAACACATTTAGTAGCTCACAATGTCGCGGATATTTAAAGGCAAATGAGCGCACATTTATAATGACAACAAGGGGCAGGGACAATGAACATAACAAAGAGCTTGGGCTTTGCCTGTTTGGTTTTTGTAATTCTTGAAAAAATGTCCCTTATTGTTGCTGTCGAACTTTTGGCAATTTAGATGACAATGGCCAGAGACGAAGGAGTGGAAAGTGAACTGTTCATTCTGAATGCTCTGCCTAAAAAGTTGTTTTTAGATTTTATAGCAGATAAATCATATTTATTTCACGATTATCATTTCCTAGAGCAACGTCAGTACAGATTTGATGGAAAGGTGTCCAAGAGAGGGTGAAAATGGCAAAAGATCTTACAGAAGTATAAAGATCATTGGGTAGTGCCGAAAAAACTGTTGCTTGATTGAGCTCCTCTGATATAGATTGTCCAATAAATAAATTTTGCAGCTCATTTTTTAAGTTATCGCTGCCCATCTCCCCCATCAACATAATTCTATTGGTAGGATGTAGTAGTGCTATTTTATTCAATAACACTAGTTTACAGCCAAAATGACCCATTTCTATTGAAACTCTTTTAAGTGTACCTTGGAATGGTGATCTCAAAAATCGATTTCAAAAATTTTTCCATGGCTCCGTTTTTGAAATATGGATTTTGTAAATTTTTTCGGTAGATGCTCTTACATTCGAAGCCATATCTCATTTCATATTTGTTAGATAGAGTCATGCGAGATACGAATCAAAAGCTAATTAAGCTGTGAATAATCGCGTAGAACATTGTTTTCAAATCCGTTTAGTAGTTTGAATTTAACGAACAAGAATATTTCAAAAATTGATTTTTTTGCTCAAAATTCAAGATTTAAACGCATAGGAATGATATAAAATAAATCGAAATAAACTAATTTTATTTTTTCTACCTAAAAATCGCACTTCTACGAAGAAAAGCAGATACCGATTATCAAAATCTATGAACGAACACAGTGCCAAAAAAATTGATATTCGTGATTATTTAAAAATAAATTTTCGTTTGCTTTGACTTTTGTTCCGTTCTTGATTATTATTTTGTTCTGGCTATTCGCTCAATTCATAAATTGACCAAAAGACAAAGAAAAATAAAATTTTTTTTTTGTGAACACACAAAATACTCAAAATTAACTGTTAGCTCCGCTATTCAATTTGATCCATATACGGTACGTGTGACTCGATTTTATTCACCAGTACTTTATTTTCTTCGTGGAAGTGCGGTTATTAAGTAGAAAAAGAAAAACTTATTTTTTTTTCCAGGGTAGTATGAAATTTCTCGCATTTTCGAGTAAAAATCGATTTCTTAAAAATATTTTTGGTAATTTTATTTAAACTACTAAACCGATTTAAAATCAATGTTCTACGCGATTGCTGGCTCAATTACGTTTCGATGTTTATCTTGTTTAACTCTATCTGACTATTATGAAGAGAGATATGGCTTAAAATAAAAGAGCATTTATGAAAAAGTGAAAAAAAATCATATTTCAAAGACGGAGATCACCATTCCAAACTATACTGAACATATATTTCAGTTGAAATGGATCATTAATTTTTTTTTACTTTTGTAAGCTAGCGTAATTTAACATAAACAAAGGGCATAGCAGAATAAGCATACAATAACTGCCCCCAATCCGATCAGCACCAAAATTTAATATGTTGTTACCATCCATGAGAAACTCACTCTCCTAAATTTATGGTCTTCAAATCGCTATTGGAGTTGAGTTATAAGGGCGAAAAGAAAAATCAAAAAACCTCGTTTATCTTAAGAACCGCTTAACCGATTTGGATGGGTTTAATATACATATGTTATAAGCGTCCACCATAGAATTCAGAAAATTATTTTTCTACATTTTTATATCAATTTTTTAGGCACAAAAAATATTATTATAATTTTCAAATATTTTTAATTTTCGCACAACTTAATGAACGTGTTCACTGATAGGTTGCTTGCCAAAAGCTAGGTAATAAGAAGGAAGACACTTGACATAAACAAAAAGTTGTAATTTTTTTTTCCGGGCCAATATTTGCGTGGCTCAGAACTCCCATTCTCCCCTAATACGAAAAAGTTTTCCAACATTAACTAAACTAAACGAGAGCGTAAGTTAAAGTCCTGAAACAATTGATCGGTTGAAGAACGACGTCCCGAAACAATTTAATATGTGTTCAGAAATTATGTGGAATGAATGGGCTACTGCCAAGTCAGTAATGGTGGTCATTTGACCAAAATCGTTCAAAAATATCGAGTCTTTTTTTATAGCAAAATTAAACTCCAATTTGTTAATGGGCCATCTTGTATACTGGCAACAGGCACAAGTCTAATCGAAATAAGATGTCATCATCCTTAATGGAGAAAACTGGAACAGCCTACACCATTATATTGAAGATGCATCAACCTACACACAGCGCTTATACACCGAAGATTTTTATACCCGTTACTCGTAGAGTATAAAGGGTATACTAAAGTCGTGCAAATGTATGTAACAGGCAGAAGGAATCATTTCCGACCATATAAAGTATATATATTCTTGATCAGCATCAACAGCCGAGTCGATATAGACATGTCCGTCTGTCCGTCCGTCCGTCCGTCCGTCCGTTCGTCAGTCTGTATGAACACCTAGATCTCAGAGATGGTAAGATGGAGATGGAGATAGAGGTTTAACAATTATGGGAAAAATGCTTCTTTTATCTGCACGCAGGTCATGTTTGTTATAAATTTTGGCCACGCCCCCTCACGCCCCCACAATTTGGAAAAAACGTTGTATCTCCCAAAGTTTTAAAAATAGACGATTCGATTTTTTAGAGATAGTTAGTAATTAGGAAAATGAATCGATTTGCCGAAGAAATGATAAAGATCGGATGAACGGTTCTCAAGTTATGAGCCCCCCCACCTCTACCACACTAAAAAAATGTTGCATACTTTTCGGATGGTCACCTAAGGAACTCACGAACACTGTTAAACATGTTTTTTTCATGAGTAACGGGTATATCGAAGTCGGTTAGAGCCGACTTTAACTTTTGCTCTCGTTTTACTTGTTGTTATCCAGATTTAAAAAAAAAAGATTTTTTGATAATTTTTCGAAAATTGTGTAATTTATCAGCAAAAAGGTTGCCAATTTAAGACTGTATAAAATATTTTAACATGCTAGTACATTTTTTTAACAAGTTGAGATAAAATTAGCGTAGAGTGCTTCATTACCAGCAGAAAAACAGATCATGTCATTAAAATACTTCAATTCAAGGCATCTTAACGTATCGCGGTTTGTCCACCAAAGACATTTTGAAACAAAATTTTAGTTTTTCCTAGTGCAAATGACGAATTTTATTCATAGAATTTTTTATTTTTATTTTTTAATTTTCGAGACGCCCTTGATACCCAAGTGGTAAATGTAGTTCTGAGGCAATTGCTTGTGCAAAGATACCCATAGCCCGCGAGCTAAGGCTTCGATGGTGAATCTAAAAACGCAGTTCGGTCTATTTTGATCTCTAGTTTATGGTTTATATGAACTGCTACCTGATGCCTCTAGCTTCACAATTTATATGTCTCAGTCCCTGGCTATATATGATTCCACAGTGTTATCGATTATCGGTTTTGAAGAAATTGTGCGCCATATTGGATCCGCCATTTTGTTTTTTTCTGAGTTTTGACTTTAAATTTGTTATCAGCGATTCCGAAAACCCCCGAGTACAAACTTTTATTCAAACCGTCTTTTTCGGATTTGGGACCACTGTGCGCTTCCTCCGCTCCATCGTACATATAATTCCATTATAATTCCCTAAAAATTATTCGCATTACCCCTTCTGCTTTGAAATATGTTTCATCACAAGATATACATATATTAATTATGCAAAAAAAAAAAGAAAGAAAAAAACCCTCAAAAAGGGTATGACCAAAATAACAAAAAAACTGTCACAGCTGAATGAGTTTAACGCTTTTTGCTTTTGTTTTTGTTGTTGTTTGGATACAAATTGAAAAGACTCAACAAAAAGGCATTAAAGCAGAACCCGAAGGATATTTTTGGCAGGCAATGTTGTAGCAACATGTAATCAGGTTAAAAAATGACCTGAAAAAAGACAAATGACAATCAGCAGAAGGAATAATGGAAATTAACGCCAGTAACAATTTGTAATCAAATTTGCACCGGGGCATTGCCTTTTCATGTTTTTTCCACAATTTGTGGCAGCGGCTAGAATAATCTTGGACATTAGGCGATTTGTTTATGGCGAATTGTGTTCATCAATGTTGTAAAAAGCTTCCACCGACATATGTCTTTACCTACCTAAAATTCTTCCCCAAACTGTTCAAGTTGTCTGCTCTAGCGACAGCTGCTCATTTGTCACAAACTCAAACCCCAAAAACTGCAAAGGCAATTACACACCTCACACATACAATTCAAACCTGTTCTCTACCCCCCCAAAAGAGCAACCCCAAAAGAATTGTCAATTATTAAACTTTGCATGGCAAATGAAAACATATGTTTAACAAGCGAGCATGAAAGAGATGGGAACTACTAGAGGCGTCTACCTTGCATACAAATGCGAAGCTTTCCATATCCGTTTCCGGCTATCAGCAACAACTTTTCCCCCCTTTCTCTTCCTCAACCTCTCTCTGCACAACCCCAAGGGTTGGAAACCGTTTAGATTTAGCCCTGCACATTGAAAATTAAATGTTTCAAAATGAAATTCCTCAATTGCAGTCGCCACGCTCAGACACCAATGTGAGAGACAGAAGAATGGTAGTCCTCGGCCTGGCGTGCAATAGACCCAAAAGCAATAAATCCTGGACAACGCAGCAACCCTTGCATTGGGAACCCCACCCTCAAACACCCATCCAGTCTAAATTGCTTGAAGCTTGCTTTTCAAATTGCAATTAAACGTTTTACAAAACCGCGCTGACCGGTTCTCCGTCTGGCAGCGATCGCTCCACCCGCCCTAAAACATTAACGGTTCTGGTATGTTGTCCTTGGTAGGCCAATGTTAGCTAAACAAATTGAGAATAAGAGCATGTACCCAGTGTGGTAGGCAAAGAAATACCCATTAGTGGAATAACATTTGACTTAATATTTGGGGAATATTTTTTGAATCGAAAAAATTAAAGGAGAGATATATCAATTATTTGAAAAAGAAAGCTGTCCAATTTTCATTTAGTTTATATGGGAAAACTATATGCCTAGAAAAAATGTCATAAAAATTCAGAATTCAATATCCTTGTTAATTTCGCTTATATCAACAGCCATTGAAGGCAATTTATCTGAAATAAAAATTAAAGAGGAATTAAAAATAATTTGGGATTTCTGCAAAGATCCACTTGCAGAAATTAGATCAGAATATAGATTCACTTTTCACGATTCACCTTTTCTTCATTTGAGCATACAGATTGAACAGTAGAAACTTATTTCGAAAAAATTAATTCAACTTTAGGTACTGTCAAATATGTTATGAAATAGGGAACGACGCGCTATTAAGCCAATTATTATTTAGCCAGTAATCGACCAGTATTGAAACTATATAAAATTTTAAGTTGTGTTATATTGAACAATAATGTTTATGTTATAGGTCAGCAGATTTGTTTAACAACTTTTGACAGCCATTTTCGCGGATATGAAGTGGGATGCCCAACAAACTATTTTTATTTGATGAACATTTGTAACTTTCCCATTATCCCACCATATCAATGGAAAATCATAACGATTGGAGTATACTATAACAACGTCTGAAAGGAATCGCCTAAATAATATCGAAAAGAGCTTTTAATAATAAAAATTTTTTTTAAAGATTAAAATGTACTTAATAATAAGAGTGATTTGTACTAATACAAGTATATAAGTATTTAACGTTCTTGACTTTGTTATAAGTATTAAAATGTTTCAGACTAGGAACAAGTCAATTTTGGGTTAGTTGAAGATTTTTTTGGATTCAAGCTAGTATGTTTTGTTCTTTTTCCAAGTTTTCTACCAGCTGGGACTCTTATCCCAAAATGTAATTAATGTATCTTCCAAAAATCTTATTTTAAAATTTACGATATTAAAACGAGAAGGCCAAGCTAACTTCGTCTCAAAGTTTTTATACCTCTTGCAACTGTTTTAATACATCAAGATTAAAGAATGCCAGCATTAAAACAAACAATTTTTGTTTAAATAAACCCACTTTTCGTTCGATAGTTCCTATGACAGCTATAAGACATAGTCATCCGACTTTGACAAAAACTTTCAAATCGGTATAAAAGCGTATAATATTAAGAATCGCTGAAGTGAGAGACGTTAACGTTAAAAACAATAAAGTTTTTCTCACAAAATCCTTTTGCTTGCAAGGGTATAAAAACGAACTTAAAATAAGATTTTTGTTTTTATACTCTGTACCGAAGGTACATAGAGTATATTAAGTTTGTGCAAAGTAACATGTAGAAGGAATCATTTTCCGACCCTGCAAATATATTCTTGATCACATAACTGTTGATCGATATAGCCATGTCCGTCTGTTCCGTCTGTCCGTCCGTATGAACAAACAGATCTCAGAGATGGTAAGAGATAGAGGTTTGACATGTATGGGACAAATGTCTTATACTAGCAGGCCGATCAAGTTTATTTTCAATTTTTGCCCGCCCTTGCTTCCTTGCAATTTAAAAAAAACGTCATTTCTCCCACAGTTTTGTAGATAGATGATTCGTACCCCTTCTAGAGTTAGTTAGATTAGCAAAATGTCGTATCGATTTGCCGAAGAAATGATAAAGATCGGATGAGCGGTTCTTGAGTTATAAGTGAATCACTCCCCGCCACCCACCACCCACCTTTCACAACCAACGCCGTAATAAAAAAAGAGAGAGAGGAAAAGCCGGGATTAACACTTCTTAGAAAAAAAAAAAAAAATAAAAAAGTAAATAAAAAAAATTAAATTACAACTTTTTAATTTGGATCGTTTGTACTTGAATTTGTACAGTTTAGGTAGGGAAAAAATCACGATATAGTCAAAACTCATATATGAGTTAAGATTACCACAAAGACAGTACATAGAAGGATAAACAAACGGCTAAATATGGGGTGTAGATTAACCGCTAAAAAAACGCGAGATTTAAAAAAATTGTTTACTGAGTTTTGATTATTGAAACCTATTTATATAAATGAAGACGCTTAAACGGTTAAAGCTTTACGTTTTGAAAATACATGTGGATATTACAACATTTTTGTATGAGTTCAGATTATAATAAACACGGGTAAAGCAGTAATATAATAAGGGGGCGAAGCAACAAGCTGAAGCAGCTATTATCTCTATATCTATAAAAGAGAGTGTCCTGACTAACTGATTGACAATCATCGCACAGCTTAAACTGTAAGGACAGTGGTATTGAAAAATTTCACTCGGAAAAGCGTCCGAAAAGTTTGTATGGGAAATATTTTATTTTTCATCCGATTGACTTGAAATTCGGTTTGTAAGCATAGTTCACCATTTTGGAAAATTCCAATGAGAGGAAAGTGGCCGGAAAATTCTGCACGCAAAAACAATTTTCCATCCGATTGGCTTGAAACTCGGTTTGTAAGGATAGAATACGAAATAGTTTGAAATGCGATTTTTCTGTGTTGAAAATATGACCCAACGGTCGGAAAATGCTGCATGAAATTAACCATTTTTCATTCGATTGCTTTTAAACTCTGTTTGTAATTACAAAATATGAAATAATTTGAAATTTGATTTCCAATGTGGGAAAATCCGGCCCGGGCGTAGAAATTCGCGGAAAATTCATAAAAAAACAGTAATTTAAGTATTACTAGGTTAGTTGTTTATAAAAAAAACTATTTAATTTTTTTTTTTATAAACAACTAACCTAGTAATACTTAAATTACAGGCTAGCAAATAGTACATTTTTAAATGCCTTGTGTTGTGTTCGGGCCAAATTTTAGATTGGTATTGTTCGCTTATTTACATTATTATTATTTGCATATTTATGTGTTTGTTTATAATTTGAAATGGTTAAATTAGTTGGTATATGTTTGTGGTTTTTAAATAGTTTAGGATTTTGGTAATGTTTAGGGGTGAGGGATTGGAAAGTAGTTTGAGTGGGTTATTGTTACCGAAGATAGATTCTCTGTGTGTAGTCTGTGATGGACAGATACTTAGTAAGTGTTTTATTGATGTCAAACTCTGGTTGTTGCAAAGTTTGCAGGTGTTTGGACTTTTATCTATGTAATGCTGGTGGGTGATTTTTGTGTGGCCTAACCTTAGTCTGGTTATTTTTATTTGATCTAAACGAGTTAGTTGTCCCATGTGTTTGGAAAAATTAAAGCTGTTTAGTTTGTTTGAGTTGATCAGTTGGTACCAGTTCGAAGTTTCGCTTATGTTAGTTTGGATTTTCGTGAAGTGAGTAGATTTTATGTATTTTTTAATGTCCTGTACGTTGCTGTTTTCCGTTAAGATATATGGGTGTTTTGTTGCTTTTTTTGCGGTGCTGTCTGCAAAGTCATTTCCCTGTATTCCTACATGTCCTGGTATCCTGGCCTTAAGTCCGTTCTTGGACTAGAATTTTTTCACATATACACCACGTGGAGAATGTAACAAAAGATTTAGGCTTAAATTTAGTTGTCATGAAGTCATAATCCATCATCAGTTGAATAAAAAATACCGCGAATAACTCACCATTGACAACATTTTTATAAAAATATCCAACGTGTAATAATAACGCGAATTGGACGAGCATGGATGGCGGTTTAATGTTAACATTTAACCCAAACTTCAAAGAAAAGTTCTTAAATATTCCTATGGCGGCAGGACAGGGGTGCCTAAGCCCATTCCGCAAGCCACGCATTGTTTGTGGTTTGACACAAAGAAATAGCTGGTGCTTATATGGTCCAGGTGGGTCATAAGCCTACATAATGGAACCACAAATTTAAATGTGTGCTCTAATCTCTCTTTATTTTCGAGCAAGGTTTTGTTGTTGACGCATTCAGACCAGAAACCACAACATCATATGTGACTCTTTTCTCTATCTCCTATGTCTCTGCCAAATTATAAAGCAACAACAATGTTTGTTTTGCGACAAATCGGGTTCCTTTTTCAATGCCTTGTAGTTGTTTTTTATTGAAATATATTTTGTGCATTTGTATTTGTTTTCACGCAGTAAGCTCATTCTGGTACCCTGCTGTAGATCAACACAACCTAACAACTAAACCAAACAAAATTTATTTCCGATAATTTTGAAGATTTAAGGCTTTATTTTGAAAAATGGTTACATAATTCTTTCCATAGCGAGTCTCAAATACCCATTTTTTGAATGAATAAGATTTTGCATTGATAAAACTGCATATCTCGTGGGGAGATGCACAAATCAACCCAAGATTTATAGCAAAATTAGTCCAAGAGTTGTCATGCAAAAAATAAACTTTCACGATCCTGTGGGCGTTATTCCTTGATGCCATGGCTTAAATGCACAGATTGTTGTAGAAAGAAATGTGCGGGAAGTGTTTCATTGAAGCCAATACCATCATATGTATTTCCTTGACGTTCCAGCTCTCTCTGGGTTTCTTCAGAACCCATTTCTATTCTTTCAAGTTGGAAATTTTTTTGTCTTGTTTTATTTAGCCAGATTTTTATCTGTGATCTGACGCTGAACTCTAGTTTTCATAAGGGCCTTATGTCCGAAATAATCTGGACATTATGACCGAATTTTATGTGGACTTAACGCCCATATCAATTCTGAGTTATATGATATTTCATATATTTCATTGCTTCATTTCTTATGATATATTCCTTTTTAGGCCAACTTTAAGCCAAAATCATAAACAAATATCCTAAATACAGAAATTATTTTAAAATTTTGCGGTTTTTATTTCTTACCTTCACTTTCTTCAAAACAGAAAAATATTTTTCAAAGTGTAGAGCTAGTTCTATCACTTGCAAACAGACCGCAAGTCGCATATACTTTTTCTTCCATTCGGTTAACTCTGTGGGCTCCATCCCTTAAGGCAGTTGCATTCACACGGCCTTTGGGTTGACCAGCAACATCGCCGTCCATCGTCCGTCGCCCGTCGTCCTTCTCATGAGCAGGGCTATTGCGTTATTTCCGCTTCCGTTGCCTCAGTGGACGCTTAAGCAGCGTTAGACCAGCAATTGGAGTTTAGTTTGGGGTGCGTACCAGTCAGTAGCTTCTCAACCCACCTCCCCCCACCCCCTTCGCCGCCTTCCAGCATCCTAGACACTTTCATTACATTGACGCTGCGCTTAATTGCGTTTGTGTTTGCTTTCAAATGTTCAATGCGCAATTTAAACGCATTTTTGCACGTGCTTCTTGTGCTCACAACACAACCCACCGTTAACCCCTCAAAGACCGATGTACAATTTTTCATTGCCGCTTTCCACGGGGGGCCACGTGTTTAGCAATTCGCTGCGGTTTGTCAGCAATTGCGCAACCCCCTTGAAACATTTACCCTCCCCCCTTCCCCGTTCCACATAACAAAATCAAGCGCAAATAATTAAAAACTTTTCCCAACTTTTGCCCCAAAAAAAATGGCTATTTTTGTTTTTAAAATTTTTTCATAAATTATTAATTGCCCAGCACTCAAAATGCAATTAAATCTTGGTCAACTTGTTGGTCCTTCGTCCTGTGGCTAGTGGCTTTGGTTTGGAAGGGAAATGCAACAGCTGCCGCAGAAATTAAAATTCCTATGCAACACACAAAATGGTTGGCAAGGATGCAAGCATCCAACTGCTGCAATTTGTCCATGGGCTGTGGGGTGGTGGTGGCGGCATGGAGGTAAACGGATTCTACGACTGGCGAATGATAATGAATGTCAGCGAAATGTTCGCTGATTAGTTAGCTAGTTTACCAATAGCCAAACAGAAGAGGAGGAGGAACAGCTGACGCTGTGCGGACAAAGTGTGAGTCAAGTTTTTGGGAAGCACGTTCTGCACACCTATTTCGATGCACTGAGAGAAAGAAAGCGGAACTCAAGCCAAAGGATCTATTTTCATCGGGTACTAGACTAACCGGATTTCTGCGAGTGTCTTCATTCATTTAGTATGTAAACTCTGCACTATGTTGCCTGATAAAATTAAAAACCATTTTAGAGCCACAACAAAAGGACAACGTCGAGCAGGCAGGCAGGCAACAGGAGAGGACCAACTGGAGGATGACAACTTTTAAGCGTTATTTGTTGTCCTTGTGTTGTGCGCTCTGCTCCTGCCGGCCAAGCCCAACTACCGACCAGCTGGCACCTCACGGTTTTTAGGGACACGTGAAACATTTCCTGGTGGGTCATAAAAATTTCATTGGCCATTTTCTGGTTTGAGCTTGGGTAACAGTTGCTTAATGACAGTTAAAAGCCATTTGGCTAAAAGTTTTTGCATATTAAAAGCATATTTCTGCCCAAGGACTTGTTTCGAATTAGTGTCCCTGTGTGGGGCAAAGATGGGAGCAGCAGCGAATCAATCATAGCCAATTAGACTAAGGCGATTTTTACGAGGGGGGACACCAAATAAGTAGTTTCAAGCGACGAACATCCAGCAGCATTCCGAGTCTGGCCATTAAATCTAATCGCATTAAATGAGCAGCAGGACTCCCGATTCACGACTTTAGCTTCCTCAAAAAAAGCAACCGGCAACAATCCGCTGACAGTAAACGCAAATTTATCGATTGGCGATTAAAAAGGGACAAACGGACGAGCGTTGCTAGGCAGCAGCAGGACCAACGACCAATGCGCCGCGGACGATGATGTTGTTGATAATGCTGCTTCCCGGGGTGGGTACGAAAATCACAGGAAATTAATTACAATTACGCTCTCTCAAACGACGATCCTGCTTGTCCCTCGCAGGACATTGGCCCTCCTGGCATTTGCCATATGGTGGTTTAATGCCTCAACGCTTTATGGGTAACGACAGCGGCAGCAACTCTCTATTTATCGAAATGTATAGTATTTTAAGTATTTTAAGTGCATGCAATTGGGTTTGCTTATCAATGGGAGAGGAAAGTGCCACAAAGTGAATAATGCCGATAATAATGATTTTGTGGGTTTTTGGCATATGGACGTTTAGCTGTGTGGGTGGGAGGGTGTTTTGCCATGAATAGTGAGCAGTTGTGTGGAAAATTTCAAATGCCAAAAGATTGCATTGTTTAAGCTATGAATTGCAAAATTGGTAGTTCATGTGCTTCAGTGCGTGTCAAGTGAATGGAGTTAATCAGTTTCGGGGGATGCTCAGTACAAAAGAATGTTCGCTGCCGCAGCGCAGCAGCAGAGCTGCCTTTAGCTGCTAGTATTAGTATAGAGTATATTACGGTCGGTCTTCAACGACTTTCTCACTGTCACCTACAAACAAAAAGAATTGTAAATGCCAATTTCAAATTCGCTATTTATATATTCTGAGTATGGCATTAGAACTTGAGAATTACAAGCAAGCAATTATGGACACATTTTGTACACACATTTGATACATATTTTTTACAAGTAAGCTTTTAGTTGCCTCGTCTCAGACGCCTGGCGTGGCGCAGTCGTCTAAATCGTTAGTCACATCGAATTTCAGTCCAGAGGAACCGAGTTTGAATCCTCCCAGAGTATTGCGCTGTTTTTTCTAAAAAGAAAACAATTGAGACAATTAGCAGTGCGCTGTAATTTGCATTTGCAAAATGCTCGGACTGCCTACTAAATATGTGCACCTAAGTAGGCATATTTCTTTCTAGTCTCTAGAGTGTACAATCAGAAAAAAAAACCAAGAACTTTGTACTTGAATCAAATACGAACGGTGTCAATAGTAAGGTAAGTACGAAAATACTTGATTCAAGTTCAAAATCCTTATTTCACGTACGATTTTTTCAATCCCGAAATACTCGTTTTAAGACTGTTAAGGTATATTTTAAGTAAATTTCGAACCACAACAATATCCTTTCATACTTCCTCTTTGTTAAGGCCTTAAGTTCAGCCCGATTTACTCTCAAAATAAGTGCAAAATTTGTTCATAACAAGTGAGAAAGTCGGTCAAGCCCGACTATAATATGCTCTGTACCAGAGTAGGAGCTGAATGCAGTGCTACAGCTGCGATCATCTCTACGTTTCTCTCTCCCTCTTCCTCTCTCTCTCTCTCTCTGTAAGATTGAGGTTGTGAAAGGGTGGGAAGGGGGGGAGTGATTCACTTATTTGCTCATAGCTTGAGAACCGCTCATCCGGTCTTTATCATTTCTTCGGCAAATCGATACACATTGCTTATGACTAACTATCTCGAGAAGGTACTAATTATCTATCTACAAAACTGTGGGAGATATAATGTTTTTCCCATATTGCGGTTGCGGGAGGGGGCGTGGCAAAAATTGAAAATAAACTTGATCTGCCTGCAAGTATTAGAAGCATTTGTCTCATACATGCCAAACCTCTATCTCTTACCATCTCTGAGATCTGTTTGTTCATACGGACGGACGGACAGACGGACAGACAGACGGACAGACGGACATGGCTATATCGACTCGGCTGTTGATGCTGATCAGGAATATATATATTTTAGAGTGTCGGAAATGATTCCTTCTCCCTGTTACATACCTTTGCACAAACTTAATATACTCCGTTATACGTTATATCTCCCACAGTTTAGTAGATAGATGATTCGTACCTTCTAGAGTTAGTTAGTCATTAGCAAAATGTATCGATTTGCCGAAGAAATGATAAAGATCGGATGAGCGGTTCTCGAGTTATGAGCAAATAAGTATATCACTCCCCGCCACCCGCCCGCCACCCACCACCCACCCTTTCACAACCAACGCCGCACAATCTTAGAGAGAGAGAGAGAGAGAGAGAGAGAGTGAGAGAGAGAGAGGTACAGAGTATTTAAAGTCGGGCTTGACCGACTTTCACTTGTTTTTATTAAAATAAAATATAAAAAATTTTTACTGTTCGGTTTATAAAGGAATGACCCATATGCAAATGCATCACCGTCTTTTTATAGAGCCTTCACAAAATTTTTAAATAACCCCAGTGTTATATGAAGGCCCTTCATTGAAAGGGAGGCTGCATAATTTGCTCCTTGCTGACAAGTGGCTCGAACTTTACATTTTCATGGCCAACTATGTAATTCGTTCTGACCGGCCATTCTTTTTGAACTTAGTGCTCGTGGCGTGCTCGACTGTCCCATTTGCACTAAAAACACATGTGTTTGTAGATCCTTGTTGCAATCCTGAATCTTTTGCAACTACTTTGAGGTCTGTGCAAATTTTCCAGTAATGTTACTTGTGGTTAATAAAATCAAGCAATATGGCCATTTATTAATATAATTCTTTTATTTTAACGGCATGCGCTAGCGGTATCGAAGGCTTGATGTTTTCCTGGTGCAACAATACAGCTTATAGACTGAGCTTGCAACCGTCGATAAACAAACTCCATTCGACTGGATCATACGGCTCATTTAACATCTCAAATAAACCACACACATCATTGCAATAACAAATATTCTTTTTCGAGTAATACTTAGCATAGCGCTTTTGACGATCTCTTACGTACGTTATTTTGACATCATCCTATAACAAATTAAGTGATAAACAAGTAAAACCGTTGCAGTCGAGTAGCCCGACTTCAATATACCCTGTACAATTGACAACTAGAGCGTAAGTTAAAGTCGGCTCCATCCGGTGACCATCCGAAAACTATGCAACATTTTTTTTAGGGTGGGTGGGGTGGTGGCGGGGGGCTTGGTTCGCTTTTTTGTTCATAACTTCTGAACCGTTCATCCGATTTTTATCATTTCTTCGGCAAATCGATTTATTTTGCTCATTACTAACTATCTCTAGAAAATATCGTCTATCTTCAAAACTGTGGGAGATATAACGTTTTTCCAAATTGCGGGGGCGGGAGGGGGCGTGGCCAAAATTTGAAACAAACTTGATCTGCGTACAGATAAAAGAAGTATTTGTCCCATACATGTCAAACCTCTATCTCTTACCATCTCTGAGATCGACGCGTTCATACAGACAGACGGACGGACAGACGGACGGACGGACAGACGGACATGGCTAAATCGACTCGGCTATTGATGCTGATCAAGAATATATATACTTTATAGGGTCGGAGATGTTTCCTTCTCCCTGTTACATACATTTGCACAACTTCATTATCCCCTTTTACCCATTTTTAATGGGTACAGGGTATAAAAACGTGATGCTTAAATTTCCGATTTTTCTTTTCAAGGATCTACATTCTTATTAGATGGTTTAGTTCACTTTGGCAGAAGGGATTTCGATCTTTTGCGTCTTCTTGATAGTTTTCTAAGTCATCGGCTGATTCAGATGAGTCATGCTGTTCAGTTACCTAGGAGTCGGACCAAAATCATTGTACAACGGATCTGTGCTGAACTCTAAAAGCTTTTTAACAAATTCAAATAATGTGCACACAAACGGCGAAACAAAATGGACCATAGACATTTTAATACCACTTGAATGGTAAAACTGAAATTGTTCATTTTTTATATAAATGCTAATAACAATTTTTAACATATTTCGATGTATGAACACTTAATGAGTTGTTCTTAGTAATCACCAAAAGAGAAAGAAATTTTAAATAATTTTTATCTTGATGAAAATAACGGTGTAATTTTCGGTTTTTCAAATTTTCGATAAAAATGATGATTTGGTGAATAAAGCTTTATAAGTTATTTCATAATTGAGATATTTTAAATTAAGTGAGAGGTTCTTTTTCAAAAATGCCAAAAAACCGTAATTTTAAATTATCTCAAAATAATATCTCCATATTCCGATTCAGCGCGTGATTTTACATAAGGAGTGACCTCAATTGTTTTATTAATATCACAGTGCTACAGTGCGAAATATCCTGGGTATTGCCATAGCGTACGCTAAAGTGCAAGTCGCGTATAGCACTTTCTTATATTTGGGTTGTTCAAAAAACCTTTATGGATCATTTTGCTTGTGTAGCAGCAAAAACAACAAAAATGTTATCGAGAACGCGCTGACTTAATATTTCCGCCCAATTATAACATTCAAGGCAAAACCTTAAGCGAAAAACTCTCAGTCACCAAAACTGCATTTCGTCGCGATGTCTAGATTGAAATTGATAGCCGTGATGGTTGCGATGCAGACTCTTGCGTTAAGTAGCAGCGTTCTGACTTCGATCCCTAGAGAAAAAAGACAAATTTAATATAATAAGAAAATATAAAATCAGAAAGAAAACTAATTTTATATAAAATGTTAAATTAATTTGTCCTTGAACACAAAAGAAAAACATTTTAAAACATTTTTTTCTGCGTTTATATTGCGAGCACAAAATGTTTTTTAACATGCCCAAGCCGTTCATAAAGTGAGCACAAAATGTTCATAATATGACAGCCGCTGTAGCTGGATTACTCTACTTTTGTCAAGGAATGGGCATGATTTTGGTAGATTTAAAAAGTGTATTTTAATTTTGCCCAGAAGTTCATAGAAGGAATCATGTACGACCACATAAAGTATTTACATTCTTGATCAGCATGACCAGCTGAGTCGATTGGGCTTTGTCCGTTCGTCTGTTTTGAAGCTATCGAGCTGAAATTTTGCAGAGAGAGAGAGAGAGAGAGTGCTTGAGCTGATTTATAATTTATTATTTTATTCTAAATTTATTTCCAAGTGCATAATAAGCCTCACAAATCATGGGCCATTTTATAATGCAATTATGTGCTTTTTCCATATTAAGTGGGTACAAGAGCTAAGTAATAACCAAACTCATAAACCAAACAAATCCCAAACAATCTGCCTTCGGCTATGATATATGGCAATATTTTTGCCCGTTGCTTCGTTTATTTTACAACTTTTCCCTAAGACAACGGGGATTTTTGCATTTTCCTGCTGTCCAAGTTTTTATTATAAAACCAAATGCCAAATAATCATGGGCCAGAAATAAATTCTGAGTCAGCAAATAAAAAAAATAATAATAAATACGAAGTACGAAATATGTGTAGGCAAAAGGCAAAGTAAGGCAAATAAGAGAAATAAAACTCCCCCACAGAGTATTCTCGTTTTATAAAAATTTATTTAAATTTTGATTTAAGGACATCATCAAAAATTTTGTACGTTGCATAAATATTTTGGAGCAGATCCCAAATGCTTGTTGCGCGCTGCCTCCTAACTTTTCCTTTTGTACAATGGACCACAAAATTTGTACTACAAGTTGTTGTTGTTTCGCATTTTTTATTGTTCCTGTCATAATAAAAATTGAGCTGGCTTACAGCAAAGTTTGGGCCTCAGGGCAAGACAAATTAAAGACATCAAAAATTATAAGGCGTAAAAATGGTCAAGTTTTGTTTTAAGTTTAAGCTGAAGAGACGCCTTCAAGTATGCAATGATTTTGGAAGTAAGTAGTTCCAAATTGAAAACAAAGTTAAAGTTTCTTTTTTTTTTGGTGGGTAGGTGGAAAGCGGATTACAGTGCCAGCCCAGGGACAACGTGAACCTGGGCATATGTATGCCTCACTCCGGCTCAGTTCCGCGTGGCTTTCCTTTTTTTGTCTATTCCATCTGCGATAGCAGCAGACATCAGGCAAGGTGTGTGCAGTGGCAACTTTGATTGGGTCCTTTACATAAGCGTTTAATCCTATTTCGCGGTAAAATGCATAAACGAGGGATGCATAAGTCCCAAAAACCGAAGCATATGGAAAGAAAGAGCGACTGCAAATGCAATTTTCATGTCACGAAAAAAAGGTAGAGGGGGGCGGAGGCGTTGAGGCTAAGCGGTCAAAATGTGTATTTAAAGTAAAACCCGGCAATCATTTAATGCAACATGACAGACAGTAAGTAAGTTGTTTTCCCTCTCGAACAATCGCCACTTTTCCCGCTCGGCTTGTGCAACCCTTAAAAATACATTGAACTTTGTCCGCTTTTCCAGGGGCGTTTAAGGCTTAACTCCGCTTAATGCGCAAAATTAAAAGCATAAATGTACTCGTATGACTCGCTCTCCTCCCTCCGCGCTTCAAAGGCCACAACTCATGCGCTTTAGGGCATTTTACTTGAACTTCAGATGGTCCGGGGATTGGGCTTTGTTTTGCGTTTCGCTGAATTTATTGGGCATAAAAGCCAAAAGAGGGCATAATTTGCCCGAATCCAGCGCCAGCACACACAAGGCTTAAACAAATATTAAATTTACATTAAAACCGGCATACGAGGACGAGTGAAATGTGTAAACAAAAACTGGGAATCGTATTCAAATTGGCTTTACTTTTTGAACACTGTGAACCTTTGTGGTGGCCAGAAGGATAAAGAAAGTGGGCGGAGGGATTACCTTAAGTCTTGCAAAGTAAAAGGATGTTTACAGTTTGTGGGTTATCGTTTGATGTGAGTCCTTGCCCCCTGACGAATCTCTTTTATGAATCACTGTTAGCTGCTTGAGTTTAGGTTCATAGAACTTATATATTATTAATTCTTTACTAATCCAATTAGTCACGCAAAAGTGTTTATACTTAAAAGCAGGATATACTATCCTAGTGTGCTTTGTATGTAAAATAGTTCTTTCATTTAATGTATAAATCACTCTAGAGTCACGCATAGAATGTGTGAGTCATGCATGTGTGTTGAATAAGAGAGTTGTTTGGATAAGTGTTTGGCCAGGGTAGGAATTTGTTGATTTAAAACACAGCTTAATTTTACTGTTTTAGTCACTCAGTCAAAATTTAAGCCCTTGAATTTTAAATGTCCCCTTCTCTCACCTTATGAAAATATGTCTTAACTAAAGCATAGAAATCTCGCTATCTTTATATCAGAAGGGCTGTTTTGGTGAAGACCAGAGAACGGTTTCATTCGATTGCAAATCGCTCATACATTAATCAACACAAGAATGAACTGGCTTTGCGCTCAATGCATCATACTTGCATATTCAACATGTTCGCCGTTGAGTTTAAGTCAGTCGTATTTTTGATCGTCCTTGAAAGATATGAAAAAAAAAAAAAATTTGCGCTGGCCAGTCTACGCTGAGATTTGTTCTATCGAACACATAATGCGTTTGCGGTTCGACTGTGATTTTATTCGATGAGCTGAGTAGTATATTCATCAATGAGTTTGTTCGATTGAATAAATGTAAGAATGGGCGCGTTCACCAGCATACACCAATCGTCTAACAAAAATCATCAATCAAAAAAATAGTGTTAGTCTGCTGGTGAACGAGTTTGATAGAATTTTAAGTCAACAAAATTATCGATATATTTATGTTGGCGGAAGGTTTGAATTTTTGACAACAAACAGCTTAATATAATTAAGAACTGACTATTAAATATATATGACCGTCGTCACTAGCACCAACTGCTCCTGGAATCCCATTGAATTTTTCTTAAGACTTTGTTAGCCATTTAATGTTTGTTGAAAGCCCGTTGCATATAAAATCGAATATCCGATGGCCAAATCTTTTTCCTTTGTCGAAACATATATTAACCATTAAGAAGGACACCGAGCCACGCAAAGAATGGTCTGAAAATGTTAATTTTAACAAAGTGGCAATGGGCTTAGAGCAGAGATGGGCGAATAAGTACAATTCGTTCCCGTCCCGCCAAAATACCGACCACGGCTGTCCCGTCCCGATCCCGATCCCCCAATTTTAATTCAACATCGTCGCTCCTGATCCCCTACTTCTCTCGGGTCCCGCTGGAATCATGAAATAATCCTTAAATTTGATCATTCTATATTTTTGTACTGTCCCAACTAGAAGTGTGACCAAAAGTTTTGAGTTTGCTTCTAATTAGAGCTGGGCAATGGCAGAAAAGATGAAGGAGGAGACTCCTATTTTTTCTAAAGAAATCGTTGTGAGTGACACCCTAACGTGCTGCATGCCTGCCAATAAGACAGTGAACCGTTATGGCCCAGACCAGAAGTAAGATTTTTTCCGTTTCAGGTTAATCGAGGACCACGTGACCGTAGCTACAGCGCAAACCGAAAGCCGTAACCAGGTGGCGGGTTCCATTCCTTGTGATTATCTTGTATGAGGATATGGGCATCCCTATCAAGCTCTTCTCTAGAAGGAGCTGAATAGTAGTGCCTTGACAAACTGTGTTGAGGTGTCCATGTACCCAGATGAGGTGTTTACTACGCGTACGCAGGGCTTCTTCTTTTTGGAGTGGCGGCTTTCAAGCTTCCCTTCTCCTCCGCAACAACCAGTACAGCCTTCAGTGCCTTGCACGAATTTCCGTAAGCTACTTGCTATGTGCTATCGATAACAAATCATAAACATGCAATTCTAAAAAACTATTTCTTTGTTATACACTTGAAAAGTGTATTATAATTTTGCCCAGAAGTTTGCAACGCATAGAAGGAATCATCTCCAACCACATATAGTATATATATTCTTGATCAGCATGACGAGCTGAGTCGATTAAGCTTTGTCCGTCCGTCTGTCCGTCTGTCCGTCCGTCCGTCTGTCCGTCTGTCTGTTTCTACGCGAACTAGTCCCTCAGTTTTGGAGCTATCGATCTGAAACTTTGCACAGAGTCTTCTTTTTACTGCACGCTGCTAATATGTCGGAACCGACCGGATCGGATGACTACTTCTTGTAGCTGCCATACAAATGTTCGTTCGGAAAATGGTTTTTAGTAAGAAAAACTGTTTTGTTCTCAATATTACTGCTCTCAAACACGGTCATGGGTAATATGTAATGTTTTTAAGCTGATCTGCGAAGTTTGGTCGAAGTCGCTAACCCTTGAGACAAGCTATTTCAAGTGTATGAAAACTTCGGTACAGACGAAGTTAGCTTTGCCTTTCTCGTTAGATTCACATCTAACACAATCACGAAAAATAGCAAACATGATTGCGCATCATACCCGTTCACCAGTACATTCTTACAAAAGTAGTCGATTTTTTGTCATTGATTTATGCTGCTGAACACGCTCAATTTTTGTGTATGAGGCAATCAAGAAAAAGTGATCTCTGGTAAAGACTGTTAGTAGTAAAGGCTTGGGGCTGTCCCGCCTTCGAAACATCTCATATATAGTTGTTAGCTTTAGCACTGCCGTAACCTTAACTGACCTGAAAGTTCGAAAATACCCGCGAATTTCAGTTTTTCAATCATCAGTCCTGAAACCGTTATCAGGCGTCCCTACAAAGGGTCCACATATTATCCGCGTATTACGCCACCGCAACCCAATGTTCCACGCTATAAGGCTTAATCGACTCGGCTGTTGATGCTGATCAAAAATATATATACTTTACTAGCAGAGCACCCGTCGTGCTTCGCTGCGCCTTCAACAGTATGAACCAATAGGAGAATCAGTTTGAAGTTGATCGGGAGAGGTAAATATTTATATTATATTTAATTTTATTTTTAACTTTGTGCTCCCCGTAGAGCCCAGAAATCAAATCTTTGATACATTTACTTAACCCTAGGAGGTTCAAGGATTTTTTGGCGCTAAATGGCACAACCAGGCCTGCGCAGACCTATATGGGATTTGTATGGGAATACATAGGCAGATATCCTAGGGTTTTTGCAAAGCATGCAATTCGCTGCAGTTTATCAATTTTATAGCACAGCGAACACGATGGTCGAGTAGCAGAGGAAGCGGAATGGGCAGGATGATCATCTTTCGATGGACCAGTAGCTACCTGCGAAAAACGTTGATTAATTGAGTTTAGAATTTATATAGATTAAAAGAAATGCTTACCTCTACACCGAATAACGCCATTGCCTGTTTGACGCCTTGAATACCACTTACAATAGGATTCGTTGCTCTCTGTTCCATGTTAGGCAACACCAGCTGTTCTGCCAATTCCATAAGGAAGACTCGTCTCCGGTCGTTCCTCTTGACATGCCCCAATTTGTCATGAATGACAAATTCAGCCAAGCCCGCCACGTCCATGTTAAACAAGTAAGACCGTTGCAGTCGAGTAGCCCGACTTCAATATACCCTGTACAATTGACAACGAGAGCGTAAGTTAAAGTCGGCTCTAACCGAAAAGTATGCAACATTTTTTAGGGTGGGTGGGGTGGTAGCGGGGGGCTTGGTTCGCTTTTTTGCTCATAACTTCTGAACCGTTCATCCGATTTTTATCATTTCTTCGGCAAATCGATTCATTTTACAAATTACTAACTATCTCTAGAAAGTACGAATCGTCTATCTTCAAAACTGTGGGAGATATAACGTTTTTTCCAAATTGCGGGGGCGGGAGGGGGCGTGGCCAAAATTTGAAACAAACTTGATCTGCGTACAGATAAAAGAAGCATTTGTCCCATACATGTCAAACCTCTATCTTTTACCATCTCTGAGATCGACGCGTTCATACAGACAGACGGACAGACGGACGGACGGACAGACGGACAGACGGACATGCCTAAATCGACTCGGCTGTTGATGCTGATCAAGAATATATATACTTTATAGGGTCGGAAATGTTTCCTTCTCCCTGTTACATACATTTGCACAACTTCATGATCCCCTTTTACCCATTTTTAATGGGTACAGGGTATAAAAACAGAGCTAGAGGCCATCGGTTTGTGCCCCGTTTGAATGAATAGCCGCCAACCATCTGATCCATGGTGTCCACTCCGGACTTATACATATTGTCGTCCAGAATTTGAAATGGCTTCTTAGATGACTTCGATACGTCGACAGTGCTATTATAATGCTCGGTGGAGATGAGAACCACAGCTTTTTTAATTTTTAGCACGTATGAGCCTACATATGCCAATCGTTTTGTCATCAAAACCGCGGCCAAGTCATAAGACGTGAAGAATTTATATATATAATATATTTCGACCAATTTCAGAGCAATGTTCTCTTCTTGATTTACCGCACGCTCCTCATTTGCCTGTTTTCCAACATATATTAATCCTTTCAGTGGGTAGTTGGAATTGGCATCACACACAATTGCTCGTCAATAGTTATCTGAGCACCCGGGACATATAGACGCTCCAAGCTCTTCATGAGCATGTTCTAAATATCGTCGATGGCTGCCGACTTGCTTAGTAATAGTTAACAAATCGAATATGTTTTAGAATGGTTTTATATCGGTGCGCAGACATCGTCGCCCTGTAGATAGGTTTTCCGTTGCGGCCCCACAACTCAAGGACAGGCTGACTATTTAACCCGAATATTTCGGAAAGCAAAGTCAAAACTTGATGCTGATACTATATTTTATGGAAAACCTACAAATAATTTCAATTTAGTTCACAAAATCGCATGCCATACCATTCATATTACACATAGGTCTACACAGACCTGCCGTACCGTTTGTGACTTATTTTTTGAAAACTCGAATATAACCGAATACTAACACAGAATCGGTTTGACTTCGTCCTTTTTGTGTTCTCAATACCCGCTTCTAGGAAGTCATTGACGGATTTGTCTCTAACATCCAAAACAAAAAAGTTATACACACTTTTATATGAAAAAGGTCTGCACAGACCTGGTTGAACCTCTTAGGGTTAAAATCAACGTTTTGCCACTTTGCCATTTCCCCGTTACGAATTTGCTGATAGGACCACCCCATCCCACCCGCTTTTCACCAACTTTCCCACACACTTCCCACCCACATCCCACACCCATCCTATACACTTCCCACCAGTTTCCACCACCATACCACCCACTTTCCACCCAACTCCTACCCACTTTCCACCCACATCTCACCCACTTAACGAGTACATCCCATCCATCCTATTGCAGCTATATGGTATAGTCATCCGATCAGGCCGGTTACGACACATATTCAGCCTGTATGTAATTTCCAGACATTGTGCAAGGTTTGGCAACGATAGCTTTAAAACTGACGGAGTAGATAGCAAAAAACATGCGAATTACACGTGATTTTGTTCGAAAATGGGTCTTATAATAAAACGAAAAACTCAAAATGGCGGATACATGCGGACGGTTTTTTTTGTGAATATGTTCTGGGGATCTACCCGCTTGTTCTCCATGTGTAGCATTGCCGAACTCGATGGAACTTACAAGTTGCAAAATGTTTTTTTGCAATTTGCCTAGTTTTAGGTGTTTATGAAAAAAAATGATATAAAATGTTCCAGTAAACGTATTTAGACCAGGTATTGAAATTTTCGCAGTTAAACTATTCAAGAATATGAAAACGAGAAGGCCAAGCAAACTTCGTCTTTGCCGAAGTTTTTAAACCCTTGCAAATGTTTTAATACATCAGAGTTTAAGAACGCCAGCATTAAAACAAACAACTTTTCTAAATAAAACCCACTTTTCGACCGATAGTTCCTATGACAGCTATAAGATATAGTAATGCGATTTTGACCAAAACTTCCAAATCTTTGTAAAAGCGCATAATATTAATAATTGCTGAAGTGAGACACGTTAACATTAAAAACAAAAAGGGTTTTTTTATTAATACCCACTTTTCGACCGATAGTTCCTATGAAAGCTATAAGATATAGTCATCCGATTTTGATCAAAACTTCCAAATCTGTATGAAAGCATATAATATTAATAATCGCTGAAGTGAGAGATGTTAACATTAAAAACAAAAAAGTTTTTCTCACAAATACCCACTTTTCGACCGATAGTTCCTATGGCAGCTATAAGATATAGTCATCCGATACGGTCGGTGCCGACATATTAGCAGTGTGCAGTAAAAGAAGACTCTGTGCAAAGTTTCAGCTCGATTGCTTTAAAACTGAGAGACTAGTTTGCGTAGAAACAGACAGACGGACAGACAGACGGACAGACAGACTCAGCTCGTCACCCTGATCAAGAATATATTTGGTTTATAGGGTCGGAAATGAATATTTCTATGCGTTGCAAACTTCTGGGGCAAAATTATAATACCCTTTGCAAGGGTATAAAAAAAGCTCTTCTTGGAAACAAGACTCTGATGGCTAAATTTTAATAACTTTAATTTTGTGCCTGATGCGAGTTGTCAAATTGAATTTTTCAAGCGTTGCAATGTGGCATGTTTAATGACTATTTTATTGCTGTTAATGATAATTTAACTCTGATTTTTGTTTCTTTTCATTACAAGTGGATATTTTACAAGCATTTAAAAAAAAAATCATTCAATTTGAAGCACTTTTTTTTTGATTAAAGTCCCCCTAGATTAGCAAAATCTTACACTGTGCGACGGTATTTTCAACATCGAAAAAGACAACCACAAATAAAATCGAAATTTATCCCTACAAACCGAGTTTCAAGCCAATCGGATGACAAAAATGTTTTTTGCATGCAGAATTTTCCGGCCATTTTCCTCGTGGGAGGATTTTCAAAAATCGGGAAAACACATGTCGATTTCTTTCGCGAACTTTGCTCATAAACCAAGTTTCAAGTCAAACGGAAGAAAAATTAAATTTTCTCCACACAAACTTTCCCACACTTTTCCGACTTTCCCAGGTGCAATTATTCAAAACCCTGACTTAGCACGCACTTGCACCACTGTCCAAATTTTAGCTTTCTAAAGGATCCCTTTGGTGGGAAGGGACGAATTATGTTTGTCACCCAAAAGTTTTCAATTTCAAGTTGGCATCCCAAAACTCTTCCGAAAATAAGAACTATCTTTAAAGTGACCCAATAAAAAAGTATACAAGTGTCTAAATAATATTAAAGGTAGATTCCCAAGCGTTCTCAAAAGAGCTTCCGGTACTTAGGGCATTTTGTTCATGTTGCTGTTTTTGCAAATCTAGGTGGATGCAGCAAGCATTTGCTTTGCTCATGTTCAAGGTTAGCCACTTAGATGGATTTCGTTGCCATTTTCTTCATCCTCATTGATTTCAAAACCATGTACATGCTTAACCAAATAACGTATTTTTATTTATGCGCGCACATGGTCACACTGAAAAATATTTAAAATCAAAAACAGCTGCTGCTTAAAACAGTTAAGTTTGAATAGATAATAAGGAGACCAAAAGGAGAAAATACTGGATGTGCCCTTTATATGCAAGACACCTGCAGGCATGGCCGAAGAGACAGATCTGCGTACTAATTCCGCTAGTTCATTGCATAAGCTAAGTTCATACAGGCAAATAATTTGGCAAAATTTGGATTAAAATAGAGTTTCATACGTAAATGATTTGATCAATTTTTAATTTAATCAATTTGATTTTCACAAAATTTTGTCCAAATTATTTGTCTGTGTGAACTTAGCTTTAGACCTAGTCCTTAATCTCCCATCATAGTATCAAAGTTTAAAATTGGCAGCAAGTGGCACGGCGCTGCCAACTCACTATTAGTGCCTTTTCAGCCCTCCCAGTGTGACCGTGGCGCAAATGCCCAAATTTAAAATCAATCTCCATGAAACAACCGATATCACAAAAACCACCTAGTTGCGAAATCTAGGTGGATTTCTATTTGAGCAAAAACAGGAGCATGAGAAAACGGCCCTTAGTCTCCGATTTGGCTTGATTTTGGAGCTCATGATTGTTGAACAACAATTTTAACATGTGGGAAATAATATATTATCTGCTTACCTCTACTTTACATAAGCTTGCCAAGAGCTAACATGAAAGCACATCCCTTCTATTAAGTTTTCTTAATATTTTTGAAATTCCCCAAAAGTATCTCCGGCTTATTGCTCAGCCCTCTTCACTCGCCGCATGGCCATTTGTTGATTCGGCTACTAAAATACGATTAAGACCCACACTATGGCAAAACACAAATGACCAGCAAATTCAAGTGCTTAAAGCTCACAAATACCCTCTCCCCGTTTCCTACATACACACGCACACTCTGCCTCCACACAGCTCCTTTTGCCAGTGGCCAAGTCTAGAATGGAGTTCATTTGCCTAAGAGCCAGGGAACTGTTCACTACGCATATACAATAACCGAGCACTACAGTAATCGACTCAATGACTCATAAAAATGCCAAAAATGTGCGCCCAGCTGTGTGTGGAGAAGGTCCTTCAATGGGCTCCCAAATCCTCGAGCAGCGTTTGTTTATGCATATTTTGCCAAAGTTGGCCAAAAGCATTGAAAAGTGTGCGGTTTATCACAAGAAATAATAAAATTTGCATAATAATATTTTGAAATGTGCCTCAGCTGGACGCTGGATCCTTTTCCCATCCTTCCATGCCGGTTTGATGAAGTGAAAGTATGGTGAATTATTGGGTCCTTAATGGACTAAAAATGTTGACTATTTGCGTAGAAGGATTCTCCACGGGGAGTTGAAACATTGGCAGCTGCTGATCAAGTGCCGGGATAAAGTGTAAACACTTGACGACTCAGATTTTGAGCGGGCGAAAAGGATTAACTTTTCACCAGCAGCGCCAGCCACGCGACTTGCGGCACGCACGAAAGGCGCAGAGCAAACAAATAGGCAAAGGATTGCCCGGCGCTAAGCAAATAAAAGACGAGCGTCGTCTACGCATTATCCGTGCAGGTTTTCCTTTGCCCTTCGCCGGTATTTTCCACTCTTTCCTCGACGGTTCCTGCCGCTCGTGCGTGTAAAATCATTTGAAGCGTCGTCAATCAAAGCGAAAAAGCATTTTCACTGCCAGCCACTTGAAGTTATATCCTTTGCATCCTTAAGCCGCTGTTGTTGTTGATGACAAACAACTTCCACTCAACTCATCAGACATGCAACGGATTCTTAATTCCATCCTTTACCCACACCAGACGACCAGCGAAATGCACATTTTGTTTATTTTAATTAGCGAGCAAAAAAAAGAAAAGATAAAAATATCCAAAGGAGTTAAGTTTCCTTCCTTTTTTTCCTCAAGAAATTGATTTGATGTGGCCAATAGGGAGGAAGTTTTTTATACGAAGCATCGTAGGGCGGCATGAAATTTTCTTTGCCAACATATTAAGGATGCAAATGAGCAGACAAAAAGGAGAATCGGACCAAAGGCAGAAATTTAAAATAGGTACAGAGGATTTGAAAATCGCTTCCTAAGGTCTTTTCGTCTTAAAACTCGTCGATGAACTGAACTGAACCGTTTTGCTTTGTTGGTTTCGGTTTGGGGACATTGAATTTGAGGTTAGGTTTGTAGGCTGGAAAAAACGGATCGGTTACGGTTTGACTCGGTTGCATTTTTAGGCGCAATTTCACTAAGAACTTGCTTAGCTTTCAGTCAACTTCCATCAATTAATATAAAAGCTGATTCATTAAGAGGGTTTTTATCAATATTCTTTTTTCAGATATCACGCGTGACTGGTGTCATTCTGTCATCTTAGTTTTGTTAAGGATTGCTTGACAAATCTTAATGGAAAGACTCACATCACAAGGTCTCCAATGGGCTTTGCAACAGTTCAATGAAGATCCGCTGTTTTCGAGCCAAATTTTATTTATTGAGTTGGCACATTTCTGGTTAAATGGATACGTCGTCAACCAAATTTGTCGCATTTGGGCTGATGAGCAACCCGCAGAAACTCTCTAACTACCGTAACATATACAAAAAAGCACAGATTGGTGTCATTTATGTGCTGCTGGAATCATTGATCCGTATTTCTTTAAAAATGAGGATTGACAGAACTTCTGTCTGTCAATGGCGAGCTCTACCGCACCATGATAAATGACTTTTTGTTACCAGTAAATGAAGCCCTTGATGTTGGCTACATTTGGTTTCAGCAAGACTGTGCTACGACACAAACAGTGGGCGAAACAATGACCTTATTGAGAAATCATTTTGGTGAGCTCCAGACCTCACACCACTGGACTTTTTCCTGTAGGCTTACGTGAAGTCAAAAGTAATCGTCGATAAGCCAAACATTACGCGCGTAATTCACGAGATACCCGTAGGAATGTTGGAAAGAGTGATCCAAAATTAGACCAACCGAATGATCAACATTTGAAAGAAATTATTTTTATAAAGTAAATGTCAGTGATAGTTTTTCAGCCCACAATAAGGATTCCATCATCCAATTCCATTTTTGGTGTTTTGTTTATAATTTATTCTATTATTATTAAAATGTTATTATTCCACTTGAATTTAAACGAAAATGGAATAATGTGCATTTTGAAAGCAGATTTCAGCAGCGCTAACATTTATGTAGTACCGTCAAACTTCCATATAACGAATCTCAAGGGAACACAAAAAACCTTTGATATAAAATTTCGAAATTCGTATATTAGGGTGTACCTCCAAATTTTTTTACTTTTAATTCAAAACTATTATACCTAAAGTTTTAAGAAGGTAGAACCACGGTAACCCGTGCCGACTTACATATACTTCGCTTATGCATGGCAAAAAGCATGATTGCAGATCATGATTTTTCAAAAAAATGCAAGCATAAGCACCAATCGTGGTTTTTTCTACACAAGTACTTCGACTGGTTTTTGAGAACAACCATGTTTTTTTATACTTATAGCAGTTCTGTCGGTTAATTGTGATTGGACCAAATGTAAATTGCAATGCAACAGGGAATCCAATGGAAGCCACTGCACAGCAGAAGAAGCGCTGAGTAATGTGTGCGAATTTGGCGAGCTAAACGAGCTGTACGAAAAGGATTTAGTGGCTGAAACCCAATTGAATTTTTTTTTTTTGAATATTTTTAGCCAGAGAGCTTTGTGTCAAATGATGTGTCCGACGTAACTTCAGGCAGAAACGAATACCATGCAGCTCCTGAGGCAACCATCGGCAGGCGTCGCTAGGTGTCGGCAGGCTCCAAATTATAACAGTTTAAGCGTTCTCAATGCAATTTATTAATGATTCTTTAATTTTAGATAAACATAACGTATTGCAAGGGCTAGACATGACAAATGACAATGATGGTTCCGATTCCGGATCTTGTATGGTTTCTGAACCGGAGGTCTAGTAGGCATCTCTTCAAATGCAAGTTCACTTGAGTAAAGAAATTTTGCCTGGGCTATCCGCCTTCCCCTTTTAAGGTCTTCATGCGCTCCTTTCTCCACTACATAAGATAAAGTAGCAACTTTTGATATCCTATATCCTATCCTTGAAAGCCTATGTGGTTGAATAAAAGTTCATATCTATTTTGTTTTCTCCATTGCAATTCCTTGCAATTGTAATTTTTATTACAATTTATCAGCTGATTGTGCAACTGTGATGCCACCATATTTTACAATTTTCATAAGTGGCATCTCACTGCAGAAATGTCATGGTTTTTATAAAGATGCATAAACAGAAATAAAAATTAAATTCTTAGTTCTTCCTGTAGTAAGTCAGTTCAAATTTTCACGTAAAAAGTTTGACATCAAGTTGGCACGGATTATTATTGTGCAATCGCAAAAATACACTGCCATGCACAGGGACAAGCATTTTAACGCGAATATACAACTATTTGACTGAAACAATTAGATTAAATCAAAAACAAATATTTTTTAGCACTCAGTACTTCATTCTCTATTGAATCAGAAAAAAAATTTTTTTAAATAATCGTAGTCTTCTGTTAAAAATTTTTTTTTAAGAGCTCTTCAAAAATGGTATATTTTTATCGTGGACTTGAATAGGGACAAACGAGATTTCATCATTCTGAGTAAAACTCCGCGCAATGAAGCTTATATCATATAAACGTTTTAAGTAGAAAAAAATACTATGGTGGGCGGTAAAGCACAAACTGATGAAGAAAAAGGCAAAATAATGGCTTTTAAGAAGTGAATCCTTACTACCTTACACCACTAACCATACAACATATTGCTTTTATTGCAATATTGCTTGCAAATTGCTTTACAATTACAACATGTTGTATGGTTAGTGGTAAAGCAAATTGATGAAAAAAATTTGAATTAGTTAAGGTGTTGTATGCAATTTTTTAAAAACTCATCAAATTATGGGAATAACATGAAAGGCCGCACCAAAAAAATATTTTGACGTACTGCAGAGCAGCGAATCGTTCAAAAAGCTTTAAACTTACACTGTTCAGCTTTGAAAATGGATTCAAAATTACAATTTAATGAAAGTGTCGATACGGTACGGAGAGTTGTTATTTATTGAGTTGTTACATTATTTTGCCGTTTTCTTCTGCAGTTTGTTCTTTAACGCCCACCACAGTATTTATTTCTACTTAAAACGTTTATATGATGTCAAAATATAAGCTTCAGAAGACTAAGTTTATTTAAAACGAGAGCGTAAGTTAAAGTCGGCTCTAACCGACTTCGATATACCCGTTACTCATGAAAAACATCTTTAACAGTGTTCCCGCGTTCCTTAGTGGGACCATCCAAAAAGTATGCAAGATTTTTTTAGGGTGGTAGCGGGGAGGGCTTGGTTCACTTTTTTGCTCATAACTTAAGAACCGTTCATCCGATCTTTATTTTTTTTTCGGCAAATTGATTCATTTTCCTAATTACTAACTATCTCTAGAAGGTACGAATCCTCTATCTTTAAAACTGTAGGAGATATAACTTTTTCCCAAATTGCGGGGGCGGGAGGGGGCGTGGCCAAAATTTGAAACAAACTTGATCTGCGTGAGGATAAAAGAAGCATTTGTCCCATACATGTCAAACCTCTATCTCTTACTATCTCTGAGATCTAGGTGTTCATACAGACAGACGGACGGACGGACGGACGGACGGACAAGGCTAAATCGACTCGGCTGTTGATGCTGATCAAGAATATATATACTTTATATGGTCGGAAATGATTCCTTCTGCCTGTCACATACATTTGCACGGCTTTAGTATACCCTTTTTACTCTACGATTTACGGGTATAAAATTTTTTTTGTTAATTCAGAAGAGAATGAAGTACGGAATGCTATAAAAAATATTTGTCTTTTGATTGTTGTCTCAAGATCGGTGTCCCAAGACCTAAGGAAAGCATTTTTTTTTGCGAAATCGAATACGCATGTATGTTTTGGGACACTCTAATATATATAGAACGAGAGCGTAAGTTAATATCGGCACTAACCGACTTCGATATACCCGTTACTCATGAAAAAAAACATGTTTAACAATGTTCCTGCGTTCCTTAGTGTGACCATCCGAAAAGTATGCAACATTTTTTAGGGTGGGAGGGGTGGTAGCTGGGGGGGCTTGGTTCACTTTTTTGCTCATAACTTGAGAACCGTTCATCCGATCTGTATAATTTCTTCGGCAATTCGTTTCATTTTGCTAATTACTACGAACATTGTCTATCTTTAAAACTGTAGGAGATAAAACGTTTTTTCAAATTACGGGGGCGGGTGGGGGCGTGGCCAAAATTTGAAACAAACTTGATCTGCGTGCAGATAAAAGAAGCATTTGTCCCATACATGTCAAACCTCTATCTCTTACTATCTCAGAGATCTAGGTGTTCATACAGACAGACGGACGGACGGACGGACGGACGGACGGACAGACGGACAAGGCTAAATCGACTCGGCTGTTGATGCTGATCAAGAATATATATACTTTATAGGGTCGGAAATGATTCCTTCTGCCTGTTTCATACATTTGCACGTCTTTAGTATACCCTTTTTACTCTACGAGTAACGCGTATAAAAATAAATACATAATAAGAAATTGCAGTGTTCAGGAAACTTCGCAGATCAGCTTAAAAACATTCAATATTGGCCATGACCGTGTTTGAGAGCAGTAATATTGGAACCAAAACAGTTTTTCTTACTAAAACCCATTTTCCGAACGAACATTTGTATGGCAGCTACAAGAAGTAGTCATCCGATCCGGTCGGTTCCGACATATTAACAGTGTGCAGTAAAAAGAAGACTCTGTGACAAGTTTCAGCTCAATAGCTTGAAAACTGAAAGACTAGTTTGCGTAGAAACAGACAGACGGACGGACAAAGCTCAATCGACTCAGCTCGTCACCCGGATCAAGAATATATATAGTTTTTATGGTCGGAAATGAATATTTCTATGCGTTGCAAACTTCTGGGCACAATTATAATACCTTTTGCAAGGGTAGAAAAAGTATAAAGACAAGGCATCAGTAACAGTAGTTTACAATATAATAAACATTTTGCGACCCCAAACATTTGGTAGCGATTCGTTATGTAAATCTCCCCGCTGAAACCTAAAATATATCCCACAAATTTTTTAGTTGGGCCGTTTTCAAAAAAATCGCGGAAAAGCTTGTTTTTGATTGGGAAAAAAAGTAACTTTAGAAAAAGGTGTATATCTTCAGAATCGATTCATTCCATATGAAAAATTTTGGACAGCATTTTTGGACTCAGTAAAGGCATTTACATATGAAATGACTGGGTGTGTTGACGTCGAAATCATCCAATTGTGGAGCGGCCACACAGCCAGTGTAGGCCGACCCTGTTATCGCTCACACCCTTTTTAGATCATATTTATTTATTAAATCCAAAAGCGCTGGGAAAAGAAGCGTTGCTTGTGGAAATTCCTTATAAAGCGTCGCCACGAACATAACGTCACCTCATCTTAACGTCACCTCATCTCAATTAGTTATATCATAACATGTAAACCAAATTGAAGTATACGAAAATAAATGAAGTTGAAACGTATTGTGCGAAATTGTTCTTGTGGTCTGCTGTTAAATAGTCACCCCTTTAGGGTCGGCGCCGAACTCAACAGTCGGGATCGAAAATGCTGTAAAATAGTGTAATTTTTCGAATTCGATTAGAGTCGACTTTAACTTTAATCGTTGTCTTCATATTCAAAAAAGAACTTTATATTTTACAAAAATTTCATATTCTTTTCGCTTGTTAGTAATATATTGATTATGTTCAGTATTCACTTCAACAAAACTGCTGGCAAAACCAAAATTTCCATACAAAATTAACAAACAAAACTTTTATTTTAATGATATTTCTCTACAGTTTTGTTGAAGTGAATACTAATACTGTACATAATGGCAAACACATTGAATCTAAGATGGGACATTTCACAAATATGTGAAACTCTTCCAAATTAATTGAATCATCCTCTTCCGCTTTTTCTGAGGACCATGCAATGTGCTGTGGCATGCAAGTGAAACCCTTTAAGTACTTATATTATTTGCACATTGCAACAAGCAAAATGAAAACTTAACAAAAAAAAAAGGAGGAAAAAGAACAAACGAACCAAGTCAAGTGCTGTTATTCATAGCACACACACACACACACACCCACACATATGTACATATGCGAGCAAATTGCTAAAAGGTAACTGTAACGGTAGCCAAACAAGAGGTTCCTCCCCCTCACCACTACACACCCACCCACAACTCAGGTCCACGTTCACGTCCTTGACAATCAATTCCCCGCGCACTCAATTAAAAATATGCACGGTGGCTGCATACGACATACACTCACATACATACGCATAAGTGAAATACTGTGGGCATGCAGGAGGAAGACGAGGAGCAGAGGACCATTGCTGGTGGCTGCATATGAATGAATATTCGAACATTTGCGTTTTTTTTTTTTTTGACTGTGCTTGTGTGTGGCCCGTATAAAAGTTCATCAGCGAGAATATTGGCGAGGAAAAAAGAAAGTCCCCTATGTTGGGATACGACTTATTACCAGATAAGGCATTACAATTTCGGGATACGACTGGAGCAGAATAATAGAAATAAATCCAATTGGTTTTTTAGAAATACAGTGTGATTTGAAGAGACGAGAGTGATAGCAGTACCCACATATAGTCAATCATAAGGAATCGTGAAATCCATATCTTATGCCCAGCTTGTTGTGTACAATTTTCAGAGCTATCTCAATCGATTAATTCGATATGACAAAAAAACCTTAAAAAGACTGTCGTGTATCAGTTCTGAATTTCCTATGATGTCGTTTAATCGATGATAGAACCCAATGCAACAGTTAGAGTCAGAGTTAATCTTTCGCCAATTTTTCTAGCCATTTATAAGGGACTTCCCACTTCGCTGTTCTCGCATAAAATGTTCTCTTCAGATTGTCTGTTCCTTTTGTTGCAATATTTTTGCAATATTCCGCCAAGCACGTAAGCGTGTTTGTCTCTGTGTGTGTGTGTATTTGGATTTGAGCATCCTTGGGGTAATAGTTTTCCACGGTTTATAATTCCGCGTATTTCGCTGCTTTTTCTGATGTTGATGTTGTTGTTGGCCACTGCACAGCAGATATTTATTATTTACAGGAATTTTTTTTGCTCGCAAGTTGCTTTCTCCTCGTTTCGTTTCGTTTCTTTCTTTGGTTGCCTGCTGATGATTTGTGTGCTCGTGTGGTGGCCATAGTATAAATATTAAAAATATTGCAGAAAATTTCCCGCATGTGCTTTTTCTTATGCGAAAATAAAAATGGCGCTTAATAAATTTATAAAAAGTGTGGCAAGGCCGCCAAATGGAAAATAATAATTTGAGAATAAAAACAAAGCTCGCCAGCAAATCGCATGAAATGATAATAACAAAAGTGTGCCAACAGTGCGCGATCTGGTCGACCCCTCAGGAAACATAAACTGTGGCATGTTTTTGCTGGGATGTGTGAGCTGCTCTTTCACTCGGAGTTTTTGTTGTGGGTTAAATTTTAATCAGGGATGCAAACTGGTCGGAAACAAAAACTAGTTCGGGCTTAATGAATTTTTAAGCTTTTACGCCCTTAAACTGGTAGAAGAATCTCAGTGATGGGCCCAATGATGGAACATCTGCGACTTAATCCTCGACAAGCTTCGCTTATGTTCTGCTGTTTTCGTGAATTTCTTCTGTGGCTGCCACTTGTTGTCGTAGGCGAACAAAACAGAAACCACTTGACTTTCCGAGCAGTTTGCTCTAGTTAGAGGTGTCCGTAAAAGTTCACCCAAACATTGCACACCGAGAAAAAAATTATATTTTTCATATCAATTTTACTCCAACATAAAAAAATATCAAAATGATATGTTAAAGATATCAAATCTGTATTTTGTATTCAGTACCAAAGGTACACAGAGTATAATATTAAGTTTGTGCAAAAGTGTGTTATAGGGAGAAGGAATCATGTTCGACCCCAAAAAGTATTCTTGATCAGCATTAACATTAATGAACAAACAGATCTCAGCACTGGAGTAGCGAGGGGGGCGGTCCGCCCCGGGCTGCAAATTTTTAGGGGCGGCAATTTCTGGTGGCGCCGAGTTTCACGGGCGGCAAGTTTTTGGGGCGACAAATTTCAGGTGCAGCAAATTTCAGGGGCGGAAAATAATTACAAAATGTTATACTTACAGATATTAGTCGGCGATGCCACCTGCATACAGCGAACCTTCCTCATCTGCAAAAAAAACTGTTTTCAGCAGCAGCTCTATCTGCTCTGAGTGTCATTCTGCCTTCTTTAGATGCTCTAGTTTCTGAGCGGCTTAGTAAGTTTGACCAATGTGTAGGAAAGCCTTCGATAATTATCGATTAAAGGTCGATTAATAATCGATATCGATCTGAGGCGACAACATGTTACTATTAAAATTAAAGAACCAGCCGTTATTTCACAGCTTTATTTACTCGAAATTTATTTACTAAAAATTTCTTGTTTTAGCGAGGACATTGTTCGATTAAAAAGGCTATATCTTCTAAAGCAGGGGCGCCCTTGCCCATTCCGCAAAGCACGCATGTGTTGTTGTAGTACGCAAAGGAAAAGCCTGCGCGTATAGATTTTGCGCATGCCATAAGCCAACAAAAAGCAAAAACAAAATCATATGTTGCCGCGCTCAGATCTGCAACAACAATATCATATGTGCCTCTCTTCTCACTCCGATGTCTCTCGCCAACTCGAATGCAACAACAAATTGCATATGCGTACGGCCGAACGCTTTTCGCTATCGAGGCAGATCTGCGTAGCAACGACCACTCACACACACAAACAAAAATCGGGTTTCTCTTTCTCTCTAGTATTGTTGTTATTGCTTGAAATATATTTAGTGCATTTGTATTAGTTTTGACGCGCTGGTAAGCTCGTTCTGGGCACCCCTGTTCTAGAGTATTTCGAATTTCAAAAAATCCTTTTGGGGCGATATTTTCAAATATCCAAGCAATAAAAAAGTGCAAAAAAAATCGAAAAAATCAATTTTGCACATGGAGAATACCCCCTTAAGCATCTTTGCCACTGAGTTTGAACGGATTGACTTCCACAGTTTGGGTTATGTTATGTTTCCAAAAATCAGAGTCCAACTCGTCCAATTATATTAGCCTCCACTAAAAACCTCTGCAGGCAGACTATAAAGAAAGTTATTTTGGAGTAAAAAGCTAAATTCGAAACGCATTTGCCATCAAACTAGAAAACCATGTTCGACATCGAAACAATTTTTGTTTCGGTATATCGGATGTCAATTTGCGAAAAACATTTTCGCGGCTTTTGCGGAAAAATTTTCGGCTGCGGCGCATCCTTCTTATATATCCCACAGTTATAGAATTCTTTTCAAATGATACTTAACGATGTATATGAAAGCAACTTTAGCAAAATAATACCCCTCAAACAATTTAGGTTTTTGTCATCCCTAATCAAAATCCTGCGTACCTTTATGTTACAGAAAAGCTTTTGATGCAAAGAATAAAAACCACTTAATTTTAATTATAGTGGATTATAGATATTTAAAATTTAAAATGATTCAAGGGGGAGGGGGCGGCTATGTCGACTTCCGCCACGGGCTGCAAAACCACACGATACGCCACTAGATCTCAGAGATGGTAAGCGATGGAGGTTTGACATTAATGGGACATAAACTTCTTATACTTGCATTCAGATAAATTTTTGCCACGCCCACTCCCTCCTTCGCAATTTTAAATAAACGTCATATCTCCCACAATTTTGTAAATAGATGTTTCATACCTTCTAAAGGTTTTTATTAATTATTCAACGATTTGCAGAAGAAAGTTTTTAGAAAGAAACACGAATCGCATCCCTCGCTTAAAATCGGTGCCAAGATGCAATAAAGCTTAAAATCTTTTCTTGCTTTAGTTTCTCTGGCGCTTTTATAAAATTGTACAATAAATTTTCACAATTTCGCCAATTGTATCTCTCCGTGCCATAAACACACTTCCCCGTTTTGGTGTTCTGCTGTTTTTGCTGCTCTGCACCTCTGTTTCATGCATTTCCGTTGCATGTTTCTATATCCGGGCCACAAATAAAGCGACAAGCGAATACAAAAGAGTCACAAACTGAATAGTTAAAATATATGAATGGCAAAAATGTATATAGAGTGTGCACTCTTTAAGAAAAAATTGAAATTTACCAAAATCAAAATAACATTTTTTATATAATTTGCAAATGCAATCCTGAGTCCAAATAGTAATTTAATCTTCTTTTGTGCTTCCTTCGAAGTTAAAATTAATTTAATATACAGGTCTGTTCCCGTTTCCGAATTTGATCGATCGGAATTGGTAAGAGCTGTGATATCTCAGAAATGATTAAAGAATTTGGGCGAATCTTTTTGTCATCGATAGGGTCGAAGGAAGGTAAATGGGGTTTTGAAGTCAAAAGCCGAAGAACATAGTCGGTTTATGGAAGCGAATACATTTACCAATTCCGATTCCGCATGATTTGATCGGAATCGAAAACGGAAACAGGCCTGATAATATAATAATAAGATTTATCCGCTCATTTTTTTTGTGTGCGTTTAAACGGTAAATGTAACAAGTAAGAGCGTTGCGGTCGAGTGCCCCGACTAAAATACGCTGTTCAAGTAATGTGGGTTCCTATAGCTTTGGCCTAATTTTATTTTAAAATTTATTTGAATAAATGGGGAATCGCACTTGCATATCTTCGGTGTTTTTTGCTCGGATCTCGTAGTGGTATACAGAATAGAATATGTATTCAATCATTAGGTTCAAACTTAAAAATTTTAGCTCTGACATTTTTTGCGGTTAGAAGGAGAAGGAGGAGGAATTTGCAAAAAAAACAAACTTGATTTGGGTACGATATACACCTACATACATGCAAAAATTTGTGGCTCTACCTCTTATAGTCTCTGGGATCAACGCGTTCATACAGAGAGAGAGACAGTTTTTCGCTGCTAAAAGAGGGAGGAGGTGGAATTTTCCAAATCTAAAACAAACTCAATGTGGGTACGGTATACACCTACATACATGCCAAAAATTGTGGCTCTATCTGTTGCAGTCTTTGAGATCGACATGCAAGTAACCAATGACACTACATATATAGTAGGGTCGAATATTTGAAAAATATCTTTATCAATATTTTGGATATTGGAAAGTATCATTTCGATATAAATATTTTAATGTCAAAAATAACATCGATATTTTCGATATATTTCTAAAAACACCCGGATCTTAACAATGAACAGGTCTATTAAAGGTAATTGAACTTCCATTTGACGCGTTATAAGCTACCAATCCTGACTGCAAAAATATAGATTTAATATATACTTATTAAATTAACAAAAGATATTTAATTTTTATTTCATGTAAAACAAAGATCTGAAACTTATTTATGAATTTAAATTTATGAAACGCAACAAGTTGCCAATGTTTGGATACATCAGAGTTTAAGAACGCCAGCATTAAAACAAACTATTTTTCTAAATAAAACCCATTTTCCGACCGATAGTTCCTATGACAGCTATAAGATCCTTCCATAACTTCCAAATTTTTGTAAAAGCGCATAATATTTATAAATGCTGAAGTGAGACACGTTAACATTAAAAACAAAAAAGGTTTTTCTCATTAAAACCCTCTTTTCGACCGATAGTTCCTATGACAGCTATAAGATATAGTCATCCGATTTTGACCAAAACTCTCAGATCTGTTTAAAAGCGTATAATATAAATAATCGCTGAAGTGAGACACGTAAATATTAAAAACAAAAAAGTATTTCTCACAAAGACCCATTTTTCGACCGATAAGTCCTATGGCAGCTATAAGATATAGTCATCCGATTTTGACAAGAACTTCCAAATCTGTGTAAAAGCGTATAATATTAATAATCGCTGTAGTGAGACACGTTAACAAAAAAAAAAAAAAAAAAATTTTCTCATTAAAACCCACTTTTCGACCGATAGTTAGTATGACAGCTATAAGATATAGTCATCCGATTTTGACCAAAACTTCCAAATCTGTATAAAAGCGTATAATATTAATAATCGCTGAAGTGAGACACGTTAACATTAAAAACAAAAAAGTTTTTCTTACAAAGACCCACTTTTCTACCGATAGTTCCTATGGCAGCTATAAGATATAGTCATCCGATCCGGTCGGTTCCGACATATTATCAGTGTGCAGTAAAAAGAAGACTCTGTGCAAAGTTTCAGCTCGATAGCTTTAAAACTGAGAGACTAGTTTGCGTAGAAACAGACAGACGGACAGACAGACGGACAGACGGACAGACAGACGGACGGACAAAGCTCAATCGACTCAGCTCGTCACCCTGATCAAGAATATATATAGTTTATAGGGTCGGAAATGAATATTTCTGTCAAGGGTAGAAAAATAAAAAAGGTTTCATTTACCATCTTTCAAACTAGAGCATTAGAACAGTTCTCAAGAAAAATTTTTTTTTGGGCACTCTCAAACATTGCAGCTAATTCTAAAAAACGTATATAATTTCAATACCCATTGCCCAAAAAAAAATTAAAGTGGTTAAAAACACTATATTTGATCGAATTTTCATAGGGAAACAATGCAATAATAAACTAATATTAAAATTAAAAAAACAAAAATTAATTATACATATTTTCAGGGTTTAAATTTATTTTTTTTTTATTTGACATTAAATTTTTTGAATTTTTTGAAAAAAGTGAACTATAATCATTGTACTTTCGCTAACTAAAATCTTTCTGATGGTACAAAGGGCTATACAAGAGTGCATAAGAAACCATGAGAAACTATGCCAATGCATTTAACTGTAAGTTTTTGCTACGCATTAAAGCAGAATCCACATAATTATGATGATGTAAAAAATGTCACGTTCGACATGTCACGTATCGACAGAGATAAATATTTTTTTTTCAAAAAAATGTACCCAAGATTTTTAAATCAAATAATATACATTTCTAAGAACTATTCATTCATAAGATTTTAAGATTATTTGGGCTTAATTATTGTGTTAGGTTTTGCTAAACGTTTTCTTTATTTAACTGCTCGCGAAAACCACTTCTGTTTTTGTCACGTTCGAATAGCTTCCAATTTTGTCATTATTTTGGAAACCGAATTTCACTTGATATACACTTTTACACTTATTAAAGTGCTTGCTAAGAGTAAAAAAAACGAATTAAAAATTCGATTTAATTTGACTTTTTTTTATTTTCAATTTGTACGACGGTCACGGTTCGACAGAATGGAAATGCCCATATGCTCGTAAGGAAGGAAAAAGAAAACAAGGGAACCCAATTTAACTCCCAAAAAAAAATTTTTTTTTTATACATATGCTTTATTAAATATATATATATTTGATTGTTACCTTATTAATTTTTTTTAAAAAAAAATCTGGGGTTTTTATACCCTTGCAAAGGGTATTATAATTTTGCCCAAGTTTGCAACGCATAGAAATATTCTTCCGACCCTATAGACTATATATATTCTTGATCAGGACGACGAGCTGAGTCTATTGAAAGGCTTTGTCCGTCCGTCTGTCTGTCTGTCCGTCTGTCTGTCTGTTTCTACGCGAACTAGTCTCTCAGTTTTAAAGCTATCGAGCTGAAACTTTGCACAGTGTTTTTTTTACTGCACACTGCTAATATGTCAGGAACCGACCGGATCGGATGTCTATATCTTATAGCTGCCATAGGAACTATCGGTTGAAAAGTGGGTCTTTGTGAGAAAAACTTTTTTGTTTTTAATGTTAACGGCTCCCACTTCCCAGCAATTATTAATTCTTTTACGCTTTCACATAGTTTAGAAAGTTTTTGTCAAATCGGATGACTATATCTTATAGCTGTCATGGGAACTAGCGGTCGAAAAGTGGGAAAAAATTTGTAAGTTAACGTGTCTTACTCGTGGTTATCAATTCGTTTTCAGATTTGGGAGTCAAAATCGGACGACTATATCTTGTGAAACCCGTAAAGTGGTTTTTAATGGAAAATTTTGTTTTAATAAACGTGTCTCACATCAGCGGTTACCAATATTAAACGCTTTTATACAGATTTGGAAGTTTTGGTCAAAATCGGATGACTATATCTTATAGCTGTCATAGGAACTATCGGTCGAAAAAGTGGGTTTTAGTGAGAAAAATTTTTTGTTTTTAATGTTAACGTGTCTCACTTCACCGATTATTAATATTATACGCTTTTATACAGATTTGGAAGTATTGGTCAAAATCGGATGACTATATCTTATAGCTGTCATTAGGAACTATCGGTCGAAAAGTGGGTTTTAATGAGAAAAACTTTTTGTTTTTAATGTTAACGTGTCTCACATCACCGATTATTAATATTAAACGCTTTTATACAGATTTGGAAGTTTTGGTCAAATCGGATGACTATATCTTATAGCTGTCATAGGAACTATCGGTCAAAAAGTGGGTTTTAATGAGAAAAACTTTTTTGTTTTTATTGTTAACGTGTCTCATCACCGATTATTAATATTAAACGCTTTTATACAGATTTGGAAGTTTTGGTCAAAATCGGATGACTATATCTTATAGCTGTCATAAAAATTGTTTGTTTTTATGCTGGCGTTCTTAAACTCTGATGTATTAAAACATTTGCAAGGGTATAAAAACTTCGGCAAAGACGAAGTTAGCTTGGCCTTCTCGTTT
>JAEIFU010001757.1:0-59164 GCA_018904235.1 Lordiphosa stackelbergi | reverse complement strand
AAACAGTTTCATTTGTTGACACTCTTGGCCAGGCCGACTCGGAAATAGTGAAATATTTCCTAATTGTGGCCCGCAGTCAAGCGAGAAGTCATCTAATTTATGTGTGACGCGTGAAATCGTCTTCTAATTGCCAGTCCACGAAATGTCGCACCCGGCTGCAAAAGGTGAAGGAGGAGGAGCCACCCCAGCCGAATCAGCCGAAAATCATTTCGATACACTTGAGCTGAGTTGATTTGTGGGCGGTCAAGAAGCAAGAGCCTATATATATTCACATTCCCATTTAAAATTAGATGCGGATTAGAAACTGGTGGCATTGCCCAAGTCTTGTCATAAATTCTACACCCAATTTAAATAAATCACAGCAGTGATTAGTGACCACGGCACGACAAGTGGTTGAATCCCTCTCCATTTAGCATTTACATTCGCGTTCATTCAGCCGTTTGGCTGGAATTTATGCGTCATTGCACTTGCTGATAAAAATATCACATGTGGAGCACCTGAAAGTACTGGGAGTGTAAAAAACAACTTGCGCCTGACACTGCCACTCTTTCAATTCAGTCGCTTGACATTTCAAGTGGCAATTACAAAAAAATCAGTTGACAGCCGCTGCTCATTTGGTTGTGCACCATTCAATGTCGAGTGGCATTAACATGTTGCAGTTGCAATTTGCATGGCCCGACTTCTGATTACTTCAGCATAATGCCCCAATTACCCCAAGAACGAAGTGGAATTACTATTGATGGTACATGAATATACTTACTTACCAGTTGCAGTTCGATTAATGCCGATTTGAAGAGGTAAGGGTAAGAGCTCATTGGAGCAGGTTTTGAAACAGTAACTTATTTCATGGCATAAGGATAACTCTAGCTCAGTTCATCCAATGCTTATGCCACGGGACATTAAGACGAGCGCAAAAGGTCGAACTAAAACTTTGGGCTCAGTAAAGTACAAAAAAGTCATTTTTAATCGCATCTGCAAGTCAATTTTTATTTTGTTCGTAGATCTGTTTACACATGTAATTAAGTTACTGGTCACCAATATGTGAATGTGTTGTTGATGATGTGAGCAAATTTATGGACCATAATATTTGCCTACGTGTTGACGTTTAATTTTTTTAAACCATTTTTTTGATGTTATTGGAGTTAGCGTTGGGGAGACCAGTAAATGGCATAAACAGACAGTGGGATGCGAAAGCTAGTAAATATCGGGGTCCTTAAAAGTACCACTTATACACTGAGACATTTAAAAGCTGAAAGCGTTAGTTAGGCCGGTCCTATTTCCTTTGAAGTATCTGGCATTCAATTATAGTGTGGCCATCCGAGTTGTTCAGATAATTGTCAAAAATTGTCAGAAATTAATTTTAAATAAAAATAACAAGTCAGCCAGACCATAACATACTCTGCATCATACACAAAATAATAAACCGAGATTAAAACCGAAACGAATAACGGTTTGGGTTACGGTTACTGTTTTGGCCAATCGCTTTTTTCCGGTTACGGTTATATTACGGTTGTGAGATATGGGTTACGGTTATGGTTACGGTTATTAGCCTTATTCTGTTTCGGGTTTCGATTACGGTTACGGTTATTAGAATAAAATATTACTTTGACAAATCTTGCCCCATTTGGAATCTCATTTATTCAGTAAATGTACTTAGTTCAAATTTCTTATACAGAATTTTAAACATTATAAGTTTTAAGTTAAGTTAAGTTTTAGTTAAAACTTTTAACTAAAATATAAGAAACTACTCCATTTGCAGAAGTATCGAGTTAAGTTTAACTAATTAGATAAATATACATTGGTCAACGAATATACTATTTTTCGCTATGTACCATGTAACCAATGGTTATTCTCAGAAATGACATCTTAATCGATATTGTAATTACATCTAAATATCATAATAGCATTTAGAGTTTGACTGTCCGAGCGAGTCCTGCGGGGCGTCATTATAAATTTTACTCCTGAACACTCAACACTTACTTAAGTGGGCGGTTCTGCTAACACAATTTTTGATAAATCAAAAAGATCTGCAAATATTGTTGAATTGTCCCCACCATTCCAAAATGTCTACCTTGCGTAGCATTCTTGTTCGTTTTAGAAACATATTATTGAAGAAGTGAATCTCATTCATTAGAACTGTTTAATTTTCAGATTTTTTTTGCACGTGATACCCCTAATCAATGATTATATACGCGTATAGTGCACTGCAAATTTCCGTCAAACTTGAATTGGGGCTTATTTCCCAGATAATTCAATCGAATTAATGTTGTCTATTTTTCGAGTGTGCAAGTGCGAGTGTGTGTGTAATCTTTCTAACAATCAAACATGTCCAATTTCGTTTAACTAAGCACGCACCATGTGCAATTAAAAAGGTGAAGCCGTCAGCCTCTGCTGAGGGCCAATATATGAATGCCTAGGTTCACCTTATTAATTCCACCATGAGCACGCATGCGACAAAGTGAGTCAGAGTTAGACAGAGTGCTACGCAATAGCCAAAACTGGCAATGTCCTTCGCACTCGTGATAAACACAAAGTTAATGTTTCTTTGCTAAAAAAAATCAGTAACACACTTCCATTACACAAAAACACCGGTCCATGGAGCTGGCTATGGGTATGTATATATTACCTCTGGTTTAATGTGCTAATTCTAATCTTCCGATGCGTTTTGCTTTGTCGTTATAGCAGTATGTCTCCAAAATAAAGAACACTGCTTATACCATCCAGCCTGTTGCCTGGTCACATTACATTGTCGGAATTATCAAACAATTTCCGCTCCGACAAAATTTCCAGCGTCTGAGTACCTAGCTTCTATGCTATATAACTGTTTAGCACCAATGTATTATAAGATACTTTCCAGGCAGCCCATTAGCAAGAGTACGGCGCATAATAAACAAGCAGTCAACTTTAGTGAATAAACTAAACTAAATAAAACTAGTAGAGGAAAAACCGAAATAAACCCATATATTTGTTTCGGTTACGGTACTGATAACCGGTTTTGTAAATAAAGGTTATACGGTTACGGTTATAAGAAACAATTTTTTTTCGGTTACGGTTACGGTTTCGGTTTCAAATTTTAAAGTGTTTTTAGCGGTTACGGGTTACGGTTTCGGTTACTGTTTTAATCTCTGCACAGCTGCTCCCACCTTTTCGGAAATCTGGCTACGCCCTTAACTATATGCTCTTTGAAACTAAGGGTAGGCGTAAAACATACTCCGAGATACTTATATTCTGGCCAAAAGTAAGCATGAAAGAAATATCTTTGGTCAATTGCCTTTTTGATGAAAATATGATTTTTAAAAATAGATGGAAGCTAACTTCCGCTCGACCGAAATTTATATACCCTTGCAGCATGATATATGACTGCCAAAATTTTTCAATGGCAGCTACACGACACATTCATCCAATTTTGATCAAACTCTCCAAAATTGTGTTGAGACAGATAATATTCATCACTGGAACGTACAAAGACGCTTCTACTGAAAATCACCGATCATTCCTATGACAGCTATATGCTATAGTCATCCGATTTGGATGAAACTTGACAGAATTGTGTGCTAGCATATAATATTGATCAGTAACGAGTTTGGGAGCGATAGCATTGAAAACAAAAAAGTTTTTTTCACTAAAACTACTTTTTCAACCGATTGTTCCTATGGCAGGTATATGCTATAGTCATCTGATCCGGCCGGTTCCGACAAATGTGCAGCATATTTGTACCAAAGGACTTCGTGCAAAGTTTGGTTACGATAGCTTTTAAACTGACGGAGGAGGTAGAACTGGCTATACAGCTGCTCAACGGACAAGAAGCTATCTCAAATCTGCTTTTGAAATTTTCTGCACAAGAGAAAGGACGTTTACGCACTGATGCGGCAAAGTTAGGAAATTGATTTTTCATGAGGCACTTCAAAGCTGGCTCTAAGCTGGTGAAAGAGGTAAAAGCTAGTTTCTAAAGAAAGAAAAAAACATTTTTTCAATGGCAGAGCAAAACGAACCCCGCAGCAGTCCAGCACAAACCACTGGGCCACGACGTACATATAAAAGAAAACAGATGTACAGACGGACATGGCTATATCAATTTTGACTTCCGATATAGAACGTTTAAGGCGAAGTAAATCAGTCCAAAGAATTATGTGAATTTCTTCAATGAAAAGAAAAGAACAGCGTCAGCCAAACGTGCTGTAAAAAGAAACCAAGCCTGCGTAATCCATTTAAACTTTTCAATGGTTGGTCACAAGCATCCCACAAATTTGCGAAATGTCAAATAACACTGTTCTACAGCGAAAAGTATCTTCAGCATTTTTCACTAATTCCTGTGAGCCTAGTCATGCTGATTACGAGTTGGTAAGCTAAAGCAATATCTTAGTTTCCGTTTCCAAGATATTCGCGAAAAACTAAATTTCCGACTTCTTGCCGTTCTAGAAATTTTTTTAGGCCACACTAAGCATTAATTGCTGATTTTATGAAGCTTATAGGATAGTACACATATCAATGCAACTGAGAAAAATCAAACACACCATTTAAGTATTGAAAATGGCATTCAAAGTCAAATTTTACCTAATTTATAGCAGTTTTATCAACCTAAACCATTTGCTATAAGCCATTCTATTTATCGGACATTTTGTGGCGCCATATCATCATATAGTTCAACATATGCACTAATTATGATAATTTTTGGGCAACTTTGTCAGGACCGCAGGCAGGAGAACTAGATTTCCACCCCAAATGTTTATGGGAGTTTTGAAAAGGCAACTTGATTTGGCATTAGCTTAACAAAATATTTATTGAAATGTAAAATAACAACCATGATGGAATGCTACGTTAACATTTGCGATTAATTTTTGAAGCAATAACTCTTCGATAGTCTTCTTCTTCTTCCGGCACTGCATTTAAATCACTACTGCTTTCGGGCTCCCCCCCGCCTATAATGACCCCCCCAAATTTTTTTTTTGTGCTAGGCCCGGGGCCCCCCCCGGCTCGTACCGAACCCCCAAAAACGTTCCGGGTTCGGGTTTTTGCGTCCGACGAACCGGACCATGAACCGAACCCTAAATTTTTTTCTTCTCGAACCTAAACCCGAACCGGACCGCTTTTTCAAAAAAATTACGTTCGGTTCAACATATTATGTTTTTTTCCCAAAAACACTTACAGGGAAATATAGAAATTGCTTGTAATCTCGTTCTCCAATCCTGCGACATTTCTCTAGGTCAGATTTCTACTATCAACGTCAATAATGAAGCGAATATGGATCGAGCAGAAGAACTTTTGAATGACAACTGCAGAGCAGAACAGGAATGCAACTGATGCTCATGTGCATCAAACGCATTTCTTGATTTGGACTATGACCAAGTAACCTCAATAGATTTCCTGGGGACTCTGTAATAACAGTTTGTTGTTCTGCAAAAACTCTATATTTAGTAAATAACGATTTTTTTTTAGAAAATTTTAGTATGACATTAGTTTACTACTCTATAGAATCTACTATATAAAATCTTTTGCATAGTTAGTTATTTTTATTCCTCTGGCTATTCTTTTCGATAAACATTCCTTTATTATAAGCTCAGTGCCCATATTGGCTAAAGTGCTTTAGCCCCGAGTTTTTCTACTTTGTTAACTTCTTCGGAAGCTCCAAAAATTATTTCTTAAAGAGATTCTTAATTCACTTTTTTATAAATCAACTTTTGATTGCAAAGAAGAGAAATTTATAAAAACAAAAAGAAAGCAATGAACAAATATCAAATATAAAATCTGTAAATGATGTTGTAGATTCCTTCAAAAAAATTGTCCAAGAGAACACACATCGACAAATGTTTTAAAATTTTGGTAAGGTCAACAAAGAGGACTTAATGAAATTGACTTAACTAAAATTGCTGTTCAAGCAACTCAGGTATCAGGTTGAACGGGCCTTTTCAAAACTTAAGTCTGATTTTTCTGATCTAAGAGGTAGTGAAGGAAGGTAAAAACCTCCTAGAAGATATAATGCTTATTAACTTAAACTTAGCAGTGATCAAAAGTTGTAAAAGTTGTTTGAATTTGATAACTAAAGTAGCATTATTGAAGTATAGAATATTTTTTGAACAAATTATAATTTTTAAATGGAAGCTATTCTGTTCAAGTTTTTGTTCTAGTGAACGAAGGTTCGAACCAAAACCTAGGGTTGAGAAGTTCAAAAAACCGGTCCGCGAACCGAACCTTAAGTTTTACAACGGGTTCCGAACCCCCGGACCGATCCTTCAGCAAAATTTTAGGAGTTTGCAGCCTTGGCTAGCTGGCACCAAAGCAGGATTGGCTATGCCATTCCGCACCTGGTCTTCCCATCTCAGTTTTGGTCTCCCAAAGTCTTTGGCCTTTCGTTTGTACACATGTTTTACTGGAGCTTGTTCATCCATACTGGTAGCATGTTCTGTTTTATGCACCGATGTATGTTTTATAGTTGCCTCATCCGCTGCTGTTGATGTCCATACTTCTGAGCTATATAGCAGGTCTGGGATGATAAGCGATTTTTATAATGCAATTTTTGTTTTCGAAATACGGCTCTGCTCTTTAACTCCCTACTGAGCCCGTAAAAACATCAGTTTGCAAGAGTAATTCTTCTGATAGAAACGTATGAATATCTCTTGAGGACATTCACTAACAGGATATCAGAAGCTTCCCTGTTGATGGTGTCAACGTTCTAGGTCCATATCTTCAAATCGTGGTCCCTTAATCGTTTGCGGGCGTGAAGTTCTTTTCACAGTGGTAGGTACCAAGCCCGCTTCACCAATTCAATTCTTCTTCTTCTTCTTTATTGGCAGTCACAACAATTTGACGGTCTCGGTCTCTGCAATTAATGCTCTTCAGTCGCTTCTGTTCTGTGCAAGCTGGCACCACTTGGTCACACCAAGCTTGGCAACGTCTTTCCATAGTTCTCCTATCCGTAAACATTAACGTACATTTACAGAACGAAAAAATACAGATTTTTGGCGAAGTTTTGTTCGAAAAACAAAACTTTGATCACAATTCCCCATCTTCCCCTACCTATTGTTTTCAGTCGGTGCTCTACAAAATATCTACCGTACTTGTATTTTCGTACAGAACGAAAAAAAAAAACAATTATCGTACTTTTCTGGGTACAGTATTTGTCTTTGTTCAGTACTTTTTGTGTACCCCATGTTCGGTACATGTTCAGTACTTTGAGAACCCTGAATTAAACTGCCAGCTTACTGCATTGTGAAGATGAATAATCCTACCTTAGAAGTTTTCCTATTCCTTTGATTCGAATTTTTCTACAGCAAGTCCCCTGCCCACTGTGCATACATACAAATAAATATATGATGCATAGTTTAGGGCAAGCTTAAACAACAACAGTCAGCACGGCGGCATTCGGAATAATAATAATAATAATGCAATCAATTAAGCGCAGCGGCTGTGCGGGTAATAACACAAATTGTTTGTTCTATGCAATTTTATGGGCTTCTTGTTGTATTGTTCTCGACATTAAATTAAAATATGCACAAATATTTACAACTAAGGCGGCGCTGATGTCCAATAGTGATAAAAACAAGCTCGTAAATGTTACGCATACGACGATGCCAACGACGCCATTTTGTTGTCTAGTAGAAATGCTCGAACAAAACTGGAACACCTCACTCATTGGGAGAGGGAAAGGGCGAGACAGGGAGAGAGATTGAGAGAGCCACCTACTTGTGGGCCATTTTGTAGTCGGTTTAACGGACGCCAAACACACTTCTCTCATGTCCCGGCCGGACCGGGTCCGTGTTCCGTGTGGCTGTGCAGATAATGTTGATGATTTTGATGTTCGTGTCGTTGTCATTCGAAAGCGTTATGCGTGACGAAACGGAAGCTCTTAAAAGGCACAATGAATAAACGGCCGAAATGAGGCCAAAAGCTGCCCGAAACATAGACATGGTTGGTCGTCTTGCACTGGTCTGGCCTGTTCCCCTGGCTGCGGTTCGCCATGGCACATTGCGAAGGACTTGGCTACTCTTTTTGGTTGTAAATTTCACTGTTTTATGCGCATTTCGTTACGCATTGCTGGTCCAAAACTGCCGTTGGCCTGAGTTGGGTTTCCGGCCAAAGCAGTTGCCACGCCCCCCAAATATTTCCGTCAAAAGCAACAAACAAGGCGAAACAGAAACGGCAGTAGGTCGCATTATTTTAATTAGATGCGAGTTCCCCCTCAACTGGGAGGCAGGCAAACTGAGCGAGACCGACAGGGACAGAGAGTTAATTAATTAAATAAAAACAACTTGTTTTTGTCGCTGGAATATTTTAATGCATTTTTAATAAAGGCGACAATTCAAATTGAAACTGATTCTGTTTTACAACGAGTGTTGTTCGTAGCCAGATGATATTTTGACTAAATAGTTTCACATTTTTGACCCTTTTCGCCCGATTTTAATGTACTCTGTACCTGCAGTAGCAGCTGTATGGAGCGGATTTAGCATGAGTATCGTTCAATGCATCGATTTAGATCTTTTCTTTGGCAAATCGATATATAATATTAATATTATTTATTTGGCGACCTTTCTAATGTTCAAATAGCGAGTTTAGCTGGCTCGAGGTCCGAGGTTTAGCTGGCTCGAGGTTTGTTGTACAAGGCAAAAGATCCCAACTGATTGTAAGGAGCGACAGTTGGCAATCGTGCATTCTTTAGAGAAAATCCTACAGATGATTAAAGCAGTACTGTATAAGTATTTTTCAGAATGAATCTTTTTACACAAGTCTTTTCTTGATGTTCAATGAAATCAACATAAAGTCAAAGACGTTCTATGACTGAGTTTCGTGGGGACTACCACTAGGGTTTTTAATGTATCATTTATTGACAAGAAACTGAGAAAGTCACATACCCAGCAGGACCAGAAGTAAGACATATTGTACCCAGGCCAGAGTCACTTCCATAAAAAATGACGGGACTCGGCTAGAGCTGACATTGTAGTCTATCTGTCAAATTCATCAAATCTTGGGTGCTCCCTCGCAGCTAGGCAAACCAACCGAAGGCTAAACCAAAGCTCAACTGAACTGAACCGAACTAAGGCAAAGCACTGAACTGAGTCTGAAATGTGTATATCATTTGGATTGATTGCCGGGGCCACGGAGACCAAGCACGAGTCGGTGTCTTTGTTTGTTTGTGGCTGCCGGTTGTGTGAGTGTGTGTGGTGAATGTGTTTTGTGTGTGGCCACCGGAAGGTAGCCGCCTGTGGGCGTCTTCGTTGTCACACTCGGTTTGTTGACACATGCAGCAGCCCCCCAAATGAGTTATGGCTTGGAGTGCTTAGTTAATAGATCACAGTCCGCAGGCTTTAAAGTCGACCAAATTTTCAAACTACAAATAGTTACCGAGAAGTGGGCAGCTTCAAGACGAGAACAATGCACGCACACCAGCACAGCCCTTGCGGAAGCTAGCGGAGAGATGTCGACGAAGTGCAAAGCGCTTCAAACGATTTTCCGCAAAGTTGACTGCCTTCTGCAGTGGAAGGTGTTTCGAGTGTGCTCTGTGCATGTTTATGGCCACAACAGCGGCAGCGACGACTACGACGACGACTGAAATAAAATGTTCGCCAAAAGCCTTGAGGTATTTCACGCCAGCGAAATATGCGAGCATGTGAGACAGGCAGGGTGGGCGGAGGCGGGCTGCCAACTTCACACTCAATGGCGGCAAATTTTTGGCAACAAACTTTTGTGTGCGCACTGAAGAAGCAACAGCAGCGGCAGCAAAAGAACTAGCCGAAGTGCCATGTGAATGTCTGTGCGAGTTCCGAATTTATTGCCCAGGGAAGCATATCTTCTTGCTTGGGCCTCGGTGGGCGCTGCAACATGTCGCAAAACTTGTCGAAGAGCGGCAGCGACTTTTGCCAGTTGTAAACTTGGCGCGGATACAAAAAAAAAAAAATTAGGAGCTGAATATGTTTTAGTGGCGCAACTGCGCTGACAGTTGTGTAAAATATACGCGCTCCCATAATTTATATCAGTTTTGTTAACTCAACGTGACTGCGTCGCGGGATTGGGAGTGTCTGGCAGCAGCCGGCCTGTTCCTAGAAACGAATTCCCGTGCAAAGGTTCAAGACTAACGCCCGCATGCTCATGCAATTAGCCAAATGGCCCCATCGACTGACTTATGGCCTTTCGTGCGGCATCAGCTAGTGGAGTTGCCAGCGCAACATTTCTGCTGCATACTTTCTGGCTAATGCCAACATGGCGTATGCGTACATTAGGTTTTCATTTGGGCAGCAAACAAAGGAAAGACGAGACACCTAGGCTGCAAGGCGTCCAATATAACTCAAATCCCAAGTGGCAGTCATTGGTGGTCGGAGAGCATAAACCTGGCTCAGTCATAGTTTTTGCTTAAGTAACTCGAGCATATCGACCGCCTGGGGAGGGGAGACGAACACATTGATAAGCCAATCCGAAATGCTGTACTCTTGAAATTCATTCAAGCAGAACGCAACAACCGCAAACCATTGAATGACAGAAGGCGCTCAGGCTAGAGAATTTATATTTCAGTTCGCAATTGCACAAACATTTCCGGTTAACCACAAAATTAATTATACCTCACATCATTTGACTGCCTGGTGTAGTGGTGTGGGTACCCAAATTGCACTGTTAATTGTCCTAATTGGAAGCTTGTTGTTTCAGAAAATCGTTTTCATAAAGATCAAGAACTAATGCTATTTATTAAGTAAAACTATTGATTGATTGTTCTTGAAATGTTGAATTAGAACTTGTACTTGAATCAAGTACAAACGGTATCAATAGTACAGTGAGTACGAAAATGCTTGATCCAAGTACAAAAAGTCTTTTTTCAAATTCAAAATTAATAATTAATAAATTAAGTACGTTTTGAACTATTCAAATAAGAAATAAAATAGCCAAGGACCAAGATGTTTATACTGTAGCACTGTGGGCGAAATGGCGGAAAATTCCTGGAAAACTTTGCATAAAAAAACTATTTTTCAACCGATTGACTTGAAACTATGTTTGTAGGGATGGAATACTAAATAATTAATGATTGCATTTTCCGATGTTGGAAATACCGGCGGGATGCCCACTGGGAAGTGGGAGAATAGGTGGATGGGAGCTGGGTGGAATGTGGGCGGGAAGTGGGCCGGAAGTGGGAGGGATGTGGGTGAGAAGTGGATTGTATCTGGGCGGGAATTGGGTGATAAGTGGGTGGGATGTAGGCGGGAAGTGGGTGGAAGTTGTGTAAGAAGTGGATATGGAGTGGGTGGAGTGGGATAGAGGCGGGAAGTGGGTGGGATGTTGGTGGGAAGTGGATGGAATGTGGGCAGCAAAAGTCACCCAACATGGCCTCATCCCATCCCGGAAAGTGGGCGGGAAGTGGGCGGGAAATGGGCGGGAGTTGAGAAGGATGTGGGTGGGCTGTGGGAGGGATGTGAAGGAGAAGTTTGTGGAAAGTGAGTGAGAACTGGGGGGAAGTGGGTGGGTGGGGAAAAGCAAAGTAGTAAAACGTTGACTTTAAGCCTATGTATGTATGATTCGATTTCTGGGCTCTACAGAAGAAACAAATTTAGAGAATATTTTTAAATTTGATAAATATTTGACTCTCTTGATTGACTTCAAACTGATTCTGATATTGGTTCTATACTGTTCAACGTGCAGCGAGGCGCGACGGGCCTTAAGGCCTATACTGAGATGAGATAAATTTTTAGTTTGGTACGATTTTTTACATGAATAGAAACAATTTCATACAAATAAGATGCCTTTTCAAATGTAGTCAGATTTCAAAGCTGTACAAAATTGTTTCTATTTATGTGAAATATCGTACCAAACTTACTGTAGTAGCAGTAACTTATTAAAACAAAGCACCATTCATTAAATCCTGCATAGTGTTTTACGCGCATGCTTTAATCGAAAATTGTTAAATATTAATTTTTCACTTCCTATGCTTCTTCCGATCGTACTGCTGGTCCACAGACGGCCAATCCCGCCTCTGAACATCTAATAATAAAAGTTTTTTTCTTTCTTTAAACAAATAACTTTTACACATACGGTCACCTTCACCATCTATTGGCGCCAGCTGTGAAGTAATCTTGCCATGAAAAAGCAAATTCTTAAATTTTGCCGTTCGGATTCGGCGTTAAACTGTAGGTCCCTTTCTCTTGTGCGAAATTTTGGGTTTGGCTTGGCCCCGTTGGAGGAGCTGTATAGCCACATTTACATTTTCATTTTACATTAACATGCTTCTTCCGACATCATACCTTCAAACCATAGCGACACAGCGCGGCCGCTTCTTTTCAATGCATCTATGTATGTTTGTATGTTTTTGAAATTTCAGCGCTTTTATTCAAATTGAAATCTTAAATTTATATTCGCAATGACTATAATTGCAGAAGTTTTGATCAATATTGGATATAAAATAGCCACTAAGGAGCACAGGAACGCTATTAAACATTTCTTCTCATGAGTAACGGGTATATCGGAGTCGGTTAGAGCCGACTTTAACTTATGCTTACAACCTAGAACATCTATGCTTGATATAAAGACGACTTAGTTTTAAACCAGGAACTTTAATCTGAAAATGATTGATTTCAGAATTTTTGGCCTGCATCCAAGATTATTCCGCCCCCCGTACTCTTGACAAATCTGCTTAATTTTTGCGCTGAGTGCCTACAAACTGTTTCAGGGACTGCTTACATTTCAATCGGCCTTGACATGCATTCGTGATTAAATTCAAATCAGTTTATGCCGTTTCCTTCGAATAAGTGGACACTGATCGGTCAATTGTGTCGTCCGCTTACAAGGTATTTTAATTAGCTCGTCACGGCCATTGGGATTTTCTTTGTTTGCGTTGCAATTTCATAGCAATTCGATTCGAAATGTGATTAAAACTGGCAAAAGCAATCAAATGTACGAAACAAGGAAGATACAGCCATAACTGTAAATCTCATTATTCTTTATTCGATTTCACCGACTCTGGAGAATGAATAGCGCATTTTTCTCTCTCCTTCGCCGCCCTCTCCTCAACGCCGGCAGCGGGTAATGTTGTTTGCTTGCCCATTGTTGTTATAAATTTCAATTAAATAAAAATCAAATGCAATTATGTGATGGCCATCGATGATGCGCCTGTTGATGACCACGTCCTGTTCTGCGGCATGGCATGTGGCTGGCCGCATAACGAGCTCATAATTGAAATCTTCAGTGCGCTGATTTTAATGGCCGCGCTTCATCAAATGCCATCATTCACTCGCCCTCGCCTGATTTATGGCTTTGTCTTGAATGGAAGGGGTGCTCCAGCTACCGCCCCCCTCGGTAATGAGCCAGACCCAATGCCCAGCCCCTGCCCTGGGTTAATTACTTTCTATAACGAGATAGTGCATGCTGCACTCGATTTGAAATCGATTTGCAATCAGCCTGAGAGCTTCTTGGACCCTTTGTCATGTTTTTCGTTCTCATTTACAGTTCCAGTGCTCGCACAACTCAATTCGCATTCGATGTGATGGCTGGGACTGACACAGTGGAGAGGGGGGGCGAGGCAAACATTTAGGACATTTTACATTGTTTGTAATGTCAGCCAGGCAGCATAATAATTTGACCCCAGTGACTCGCTAGGTCCCTTCGCCGGCGTCATCTAAGCAAACAAAGTTGACGTTGTGCCAAGTGCAATTAATGTTTGATTGCGCTTTAAGCAACTGCATTTCACCCACCGCAGGGAGGAGGGCCCTCAAATTTCGTAGCTGCAGTCATTTTGAGTGCTTTGATATTTCAGCGGAGTGAGTGACAGACTTTTGGCAACAAACTTTTCCATTTAACAGCGCCGGAAATTATCTGCTCGCCAATCGGACATGCCATGTTCAGCAGCTGGGCAAAGTTTTCTCAACAATGAATTAGTAATCATTTTATAGTTGCCCCAATGGCGCTGGTCAAATGAGATAAACTTGATAATAATAATTAAAGCCATTTTTGATTGTCTGGGAAATTTCCGAGGCGCTGATGTCGCTGCCTGAGCAAAGTTTAGTACAATCTAATCTGCTTTCTAGTTCTGTCTTACGTAGTATGCTACTTTTGATGAATTAAACCCAGACACCTACTGACGTCATGTATTTCCCAAAAAATACCAAAAAATACAAAAAATTGTGTTGAAGATTTCTTTGTCCATTTTTCTAGAATAGTTAAGTACCGGGAAAAAATTAAGTTAACATTTAAAACATGAGTACCAAACTAAAGCCACAAAAAAAAAAAAAATGATCCTTCGCAGATCAAGTAAGTTTAAGATTCGGAAAATTTCCCCCCTTTACTACATAAGTAATAGTCCCGAAAGAAATAGGATTGATTTTCTTCCGCAGCGACTGAGCGCACCGACTGGATTCGTTAAAGGGCGTTCCTAGCTAACGAACGAGCGGCTGGTCAGTTGTCTCCGAGCACCTGGAGAGTCAGGACAGGCATTTTCGTGCGACGTTTTCCTGTGAGTGGTGCAAGCCGGCAAGAGGTACGCAATTAAATTCTGTCTAAAACTCGGTAAATCTGCTCGAAAATGGTCCCAAATGTGAACTTGAAAAGTGACTTTTTCTGAACAGCTACGTGACCAAGGCCGGCATCCCAACGCTTTCGCAGCCGCCCTACAGCCCAAATGTGGCCCCCGGACTTTTAATACTCTGTACCGAAGGTATATTGAGTATATTAAGTTTGTGCAAAAGTATGTAACGGGAAGAAGGAATCATTTCCGACCCTATAAAGAATATATATTATTTATCAGCATCAACAGCCGAGTCGATATAGCCATGTCCGTCTTTCCGTCCGTCTGTCCGTCCGTCCGTATGAACAAACAGATCTCAGAGATGGTAAGAGATAGAGGTTTGACATGTATGGGACAAATGCTTCTTATACTTGCAGGCAGATCAAGTTTATTTTCAATTTTGACCAGAGATAGAGAGATCTAGAGATAGTTAGTCATTAGCAATATGTATGAATTTGCTGAAGAAATGATAAAGATCGGACGAGCGGTTCTCAAGTTATGAGCAAATAAGTGAATCACCCCCTCCCCCACCACCCACCCACCCTTTCACAATCAACGCCGCACAATGTTAGAGAGAGAGAGAGAGAGAGAGAGAGAGAGAGAGAGAGAGAGAGAGGGAGAGAGAGAGACAGGTACAGAGTATTTTATAGTCGGGCTTGACCGACTTTCTCACTTGTTTAGTTTCCTCGCATGAAAAGGCCGATAAAAGGCAACCATTTTGAGATGACAGAAGGCTTTTCCATCGCTGTATCGACGCAGAAGGAGCCTGCTTGGAAAGTTTTGAAAGAATTGTAACGATTGCCTCAGTACGTTTTTTTAAATCGACTGAGTCCTATTACTTTCCGGGCAAACCCTGTGGTTACACTCTTATATATTACCTCAGGCCTAAAATCTTTTAGTTTTGATTCACTTTGTTGCTCATAACTTCAGAATGCGATCATGCGATCTTTATCATTTCTTCTGCAAATCGATACATATTGCTTATGACTAACTATCTTTAGAAGGTACAAATCATCTCTATAAATATAAAAGAGAGTGTCCTGATGCACTGACTGATTCACTGACTTACTGATTGGCAATCATCGCACAGCCTAAATGGTAAGAGATAGAAAGCTGAAATTTGGACAGAAGTTTCTGTAAGTGTTGAAGTACGTACTAAGACGGGGTTTTGGAAAATTCCACCCGAAAAAGTCGGAAAATCGTCGAAAAAGTTTGCATGGGAAAAATTTTATCTTTTAGCCGATTGACTTGAAACTTGGTTTGTATGCAAAGTACGCGAAATAATTCGACACGTGTTTTCACGATTTGGGAAAATCTAGTTTTCATCCGATTGGCTTGAAACTCGGTTTGTAATGAAAGAAATACGAAATAGTTTAAAAATGTGATTTTCTGAAGTTGGAAAATTTGACCTGACGGTCGGAAAATTCCCGGAGAATTCAGCATGCAAAAAAATTATTTTTTATCCGATTGTCTTGAAACTCTGTTTGTAAGGACAGAATACGAAATAATTAAAAATGTGATTTTTCAATGTCGGAAAATCCACCCCCAAGGATTTTAACGCCTGGAAAATTCTACGTGCAAAATAACTATTTTTCATCCGATTGACTTGAAACTCGGTTTGTAAGGTCAAAATGAGAATTCTTTGGTGTTTTCATTTTCCGATGTTGGAAATTCCGGGACTCTAGGAAGTGAATGGGATGTGGGTGGGATGTGGGTGGGATGTGGGTTGGATGTGGGTGGTGAGCAGAAGGGGAGTGGGTGGGATGTGGATGGGATGTGGGCGGGAAAGTGGACTGGAAGTGGGCGGGAAGGGGGAGGGATGTGGGTGGAATGTGGGTGGGATGTGGAAGGGATGTGGGCGGGAAGTGAGTGGGAACTGGGGGAAGGAGGTGGGTGGGAATTGGGTGTAGAGTGGGTGGGATGGGGGTGGGAGTTGGAGGGGAAAACCGATCAGCAAAGTTCGATTTCTGGGTTCTACTTGGAATTATTACATCCAATATTGTTTGGTTTTATACTGTTAAAGGCGCAGCGAAGCGATTGGCTGGAAACTCGGTTTGTAAGGGTAGAATACGAAATAATTTGAAATGTGATTTTTCAATGTCGGAAAATCCGCCCCATGCGGGAAAATGACCGGAAAATTCAGCATGGAAAATACTATTTATCACTTGATTGACTTGAAACTCGGTTTGAAAGGTCAAAATGAGAATTCATCTGTGTTTTCATTTTCCGATGTTGGAAATACCGCCGGGATGGCCACTGGGAAGTGGTTGGAATGTGGATGGGATGTGGAAGGGATATGAGTGGGATGTGGGTGGGAAGTGGGCGGGAAGTGGGTGGTATGAGGGTGGCAAGTGGGTGGAATGTGGGTGTTAAGTGGATGGGAAGTGTGTGGGATATGGGCGGGAAGTGGGTGGTATGTGGGTGGAATTTGGGTGGAAAATTGGTGAGAATTGGGTGGTGAGTGGGTGGGATGTGGATGTGTAAGGGAAGTAGGTGTGCATTGGTTCTATGCTGTTGAAGGCGCAGCAAAGCGCGACGGGTTATTGTTAGTAAAGAATATATATTCTGGAACAGCATCAACAGCCGAGTCGATATAGCCCTGTCCATCTGTCCGTTTTTCTGTATTGAATACATAAATCTCAGAGACTAGAAGGGCTATAGCAACAAAGTTTAAAATGTATACTTCTATTGTCTGCACGCAGATCAAGTTTAAGTCAAATTTTTGCCACGCCCACCTGTCACAGTCGATAGTATATAGCCGAGTGTTGCATATTTTTCGGCCTCCCCCTCAGGAACACAGGAAGGTTATTTAACATTTATTACCATGAGCAAGTGGTATATCAAAGTCGGTTACAGCCGACTTTAAGGTACTCCCCATTTTTTTGTCTTTGATGAGTGGTGTTCTAATTGAAAAGATGTGTTGACATTGTTTTACAAAATATTGCGTACAATTGTAAGAAAATGGCTGAGCAGAAAGCTTTCGAAAAGGTTCGGTTCAGTTTCATAATTCTTCAATTTTAATTAATTTATTTCCAAAGTTTTCCAAATTCTCTGAATAATATTTGCTGCACATGATGTTTGAATTGCCCAAATCTTTAACATATCAGCTCCCGTATTTTTATTGACCGTGCTGCTTAACTGTTGTACGTCTTTTTTTTAAGTCTCCGCAGAGTCTGCATTTCTGTTTCGCCCAGTTTCGTAAACGAGTTTCGATTTATTCCGGTCTCACGAGCAATTCAATTCTCAATTAAACCCGGCCATTTCGGTTGAATTTTTTTTTTTTTTTGATAACCTGGCAATTCCTGATTGTGTTAACGGGCGCCCACGTCACCAGCGCGTCTAAATCGCCCAGCCATACATAAATGTGTTATCTGTATGCACCTGAACATACTTTTCAGAGATGTTTTCATCTAAATCCTCTGCCAGGCCATTAGGACAAAGCAAATTAATTTGTTAAATCAAATATTTCGTTTGGTATTTCAGACATTTCTCTGCTGCAACAAAATACAAAGCGAATCACAAACATTTTTTGGAAGAGGAAACGAACATTTAATTCTCAGACAGTGAGGTGAAGAGGAAGGGCCTGCAAAGGATTTAGGATTTGAGTCGACTTTCCTGCCAACTTCACCGCCAGCGGCAGCGGCAACGGCAGCAGCTGCAGTTGCGGTTGCGTTGCCGTTATGCTTTAACTAAATTGCGGTGTTTGTGGCAAGCTCTCAATGTGTGTGTGTGTGTGTGTGTGTGTGGCATGCAACAAACACTCAAACAATTAAAAGTAAAAATTTCGCAAAACTTTTCGCATTCGTTTTGGGTTGATGATGAGCACAAAAGTTGCTGCCAGTCGACGGCAACTGAAATTAGCAGCAGCAACTAATGCGCAGGAGCTCAACATCCTTCTGTGTGCGTTTGTGTGTGTGTGTGAGTGTGCAGTGTAAACGCATTCGCTTGTGTTTAATGCGGCGCGTCAGTGCTAAGTGTCGCGGTTGGAAAAATAACGCTCGAATTGCTGCACGTCGCCTTTTCAGCATTTCGGAATGCGCAGGGCGACCGCTGAAACCGCAAAAACCGCTGGCCTTAAAGTGCCTGGCCCACCTGGACCAACCCTGTCAGCTAGCCACAATATGCTGATCGATGAAAGCCTCATGTGTCCAAGCAGCATACACAATGCTGAGCGTCTTCAAGTCTGCCCTGTCCTGTTATTGTTCCGTTTCAATTAAGCTAATTAGATGTAGGTAAGCATAATTGCCCAGTCTAACCTGCTCCTCCCCCTCCACCTTCTTCCCATTCGGCTACGCTCAGAAATTCAATCTGGACATTGAACACCGCACACTCACGCAGGACATTGACAAATCGAAAGATTAGTCGAAGACAACAAAGCAGCAGAACTTCATTAATTTAATGACAACAAATTGAGTTTGAGTTCAAGTTGCATTGCATATTTATAAGACGATGAACTCCCGTTCAAGGTGAGATCCTCAGATGGGTTTATTGCCGATAATTATGCTAATCGAATATGTCCTGCCAGGGCCACTTGGCAGTCACTAATTGCACACATTGATGGGCGACAATTAACCAAGCCGTTGAAGGAGAGCGACGTGACTCCTCAGTGCGCAGTAATTGCAAAAGTTTTTAATGAATTTTAACTATTTACGCTACACGTATGAGAAGCCGTTTCATATCTAGCTTTGGTGCACCGGCGGAAAGTTTTATTGCCGTTCACGGCGTTGATTTCTCTCTGTGCTTTGAAATACGTTTGCCTTGTGAATTTTTCGTATTTCACTGCAAAAGACAGCAGGCGAAGTCGGGCAGAGGAGCAGGAGCGGCAGTAAATGCAGTTAACGAAGCGTTCAAGGTTAGGCAGTCGGGCAAAGGACCAAGCAGGAACAAAGCAGAATAAGGCGCAAGGAGCATGAGTTGCAATTTCACGAAATTTATTTCGCACGAATTGCGTGAAGACATTCGCACAATGTTGTACAAAATGGACAAGGACACGCTATAGGCTGGCATCTGAAGAGCTGAAGTGTGAGTGTGGTATGAATCCCTTTTTGGAAGCTCACGAAGGAACAAGTGGAAGGCTAGGAAAAGGAAGCATATGAAAGCTGAAGCTCACGAAGGAACAAGTGAAAGGCTGTGACAAGGAAGCATACGAAAGTTGTAGCAGATGTAAAAGGAGTGAAGAATATGGCAAAAGAGTAGTTGCGGTGGGGATTAAACCTGACATTGTTGATTACGGCTTGGCCAGGTTAATCGCCAGGGGTATTTATCGTGAAAAAGGTTTGCCCTCGACTGGTCTGTCATCTCGTGGACAGATTTGAGTTAGACTTGACTCTTGAGTCCAGTACAAAGATAAAGTTTTAGACACGATTTTTGCATCACTCATACGCAGTGTTGTCCTTAACTCAATCGGTAAGTCTCACTTAAGCTCAACTCACATAATTCAGAGGTTGTCCAATTTGATTGATTCTCTGTTATCATAAGTCCTTAAAGCGAAAAAACAAAAAAAATACCCAAATATTTTTTCGTAAATAAAACCCCTTTTCGAAACCATTTGAAAAACTACATAAGGAATAATTGCTGAAGTGAGACACGTTAACATTAAAAACAAAAAAGTTTCTCTTAAAACCCACTTTTCGACCGATAGTTCCTATGACAGCTATAAGATATAGTCATCCGATTTTGATCAAAACTTCCAAATCTGTATAAAAGCGCTTAATATTAATAATCGCTGATGCGAGACACGTTAACATTAAAAACAAAAAAATTTTTCTCATTAAAACCAATTTTTCGACTGATAGTTCCCATGGCAGCTATAATATATAGTCATCCGATCTTAACAAAAAACTTCCCAATCTATGTGAAAGCGTATAGTATTAATAATTGCTGAAGTGGGGAGCCGTTAACATTAAAAACAAAAAGTTTTTCTCACAAAGACCCACTTTTCAACGATAGTTCCTTGGCAGCTATAAGATATAGTCATCCGATCCGGTCGGTTCCGACATATTAGCAGCGTGCAGTAAAAAGAAGACTCTGTGCAAAGTTTCAGCTCGATAGCTTTAAAACTGAGAGACTAGTTCGCGTAGAAACAGACAGACGGACACACAGACGGACAGACAGACGGACGGACAAAGCTCAATCGACTCAGCTCGTCACCCTGATCAAGAATATAGTTTATAGGGTCGGAAATGAATATTTCTATGCGTTGCAAACTTCTGGGCAAATAAAACTTTGCAAGGGTATAATAATATATTTTCAGTTCTGGAAGACTTGAGAGGGAAGAACAAACGAAGTAAGATAGTAAAGAGTTTAAGGCTCCTAAATCATCCAATTCAAAACAAGGAAATCGATCATTGAAAATTAGTGTTTTAGGTATTACATTCTCTATTCATTACACAGGCCAACAAAATGACCTCTTTTGTGAGGTCACGCCCTATTTGTATTAAATTCTGATCCCGTTTGTGCACTGATTCCAAAACTGGTCTCGGTTTTTCTCCATCAGCTCTTGTTTTCAAGATATCGCGGAAAACCCATTTTGCTGTTTTTTTGGCTTTTAAAAAATTATGGAGGCTACACCGAGCAACAATATCTGTATTTATGAGCTCTATGCGACAGTATACATACTAAAGTCGCCTAAAAAATCAATGCAGCATCATCAGCAAACCCAAAAGCGCCTAAATTGGCCTTTGAAGAGAAATTTTCATCAACGTGTACCAGTTATTTGCGGTGCTTGCCTTTTAATGAAAACCACTTTAGCATTCAGACCAATGGTTCTTCTAATTTCACAAATTTTGTTGCATTTAAATCTTCTTGAAGAGAATTAAAATTTATCATATTTGCTTAATATCAAACAACCTGGCGAGAATAACATTAAATTTATATGAATAGGGCTACAAATGTGTTCCGCACTCACTATAATTTACGGATTAAGCCCCTTGTGACTGTTATGAGTTTACAAGTTTCAACCAAATGCCTGGCGGAAAGAGATTGTAGTAAAGACTCTATCTGTGAAACCAATGTATATGGCGAGGAAGTTGACCGTTCTTGTTATTTGGAGAAATGCTCATTCATGCAAGGTAGTGCAAAAACTTGCTCCATTTCTCAAGCAAATAACTTTGTTAATCTGTTTCGTCATTGGACGAATTTTTCATAAGAAGACCTCTTAATTGAATTATGTAAAAAAATTAAACAAATTAAGGTATTTTTTTTATATTAATGAAATTTTAACGTCCCACAGCAAGACGAAGATGTGCCATGGAGAAAGAGTTTAGCCATGGCTTTTATATTAACAAGGCTATAACCAAAGCATCATATGGCCTTGCTTATGCCTCCAGGAGCTTGGCATCATTATTCCGGTAACCGTCAAGCGAAAGTGTTAACGGGCCATAATACCGGATTTTGCTAACGAAATAGAAAGTGCATATATATGAGCTCATTGTATTAAATAGTTAGAAAAAACCAAAAAACTCAATTTCCAACAACTTTTTTTTTTATTGCCAAGAAACATTTGCATAAGAACTGCATAATGTGGTTTTTGTTTTTGGTTGCACAATTTATAAAAAAAATTCAAAATTAAAAATGGGTGTTGAAAAAGTTCTTTTGAAAAATGGTGTTTTGTTGGTTTGCAGCTTTCCGGGAGTCACCGTTATGTCAAGGGCAAACGTAAAAAGAAAATTTTATTAGTTTAAATGCCTTAATATGTCCCGATGCAAAATCATGGAAAAAATTCAATTTGTACAAAACGCGACCATTTTGAAATGACAAAATTTTTTGTAAATATTGTTTGCAGTTCACTGTAGAAAAAAAATAGTAAAAAATGCGGCAACGCTTCCATTGAAACCAAAAAATTACCTTAATGAGTGGAAATTTGTTTAGATAGTTCCGCCAGGCATTTGTTGAAACTTGTAAAATCATAACAGTCACAAGGGGCTTAATCCGTAAATTATAGTAAGTGCGGAACACATTTGTAGCCCAATTAATATAATTTAAATGTTATTCTCGCAAGCTTGTTTGATATTATGCAAATATGAAGTAGGGGAAAATTCTTTGAATCTAGTACTGATTGAATGTTATTGTACATTTGCTTGACAATTAATGTAAGGACTATGTTAGATCAAGTAGTCTTTTAATATTTCCTATACAGATTTTGTGTATCAATATAGTTATCCTGCCATAAATTTTAATTCTCTTTTTCGGGATTAACCGCCTTCCATCAAGAAGATTTAAATGCAAAAAATTTGTGAAATTAAAAGAACCTTTGGTGTGAATGCTAAAGTGGTTTTTATTAAGGGTTTTTTAGGCGACCTTAATATGTATACTGTCGCTATAGAGCTCATAAATACAGATATTTTTGCTCGGTGTAACCTTCATAATTATTTAAAAGCCAAAAAAACTGCAGAATGGTTTTTCCGCGGTATCTAAAAAACAAGAGCTGATGGAGAAAAACCGAGACCAGTTTTGGAATCAGTGCACAAAACGGGATCAGAATTTGTCATAAAAATTTCTGGACCCAAATGGCTGTTGGCCAGTGTTATCTGTGTAGTGTCTATGAAGTGAAGGTTTATTCCATTGTTCTTTTTGATTCAGTGACTCTTTGCTTATGGACCTAACTCTTTGCTTCGCGTTTTGGTTTGTTCTGAATGTATGGCAACTCTGTGCTAAGCATTTTGTTGCTAAAGAAGCCTCTCGGTTTTTTCATTAAAAATGCCTTTGATTAAAAGTCAGAGTGCAACGAAGAAGTAAATATGCCATGCTGAACGAGCTGTTGGCTGATGGTAGACAAAGCGGAGCACGCGCTGGTTTGTCGGCAAAGGTGGTGGGTTCGTTATATTTGTTCCACCCTGCTACTAACTTGCTTTTCTACAAATATTTATATTGAAAAATTAAAAAAACAGAAATTAAAACCGAAGCGATTAACGGTTAGGCTTACTTTACTGTTATGACCGTCGACTTTATCCGATTACGGAAAACAGCTTCTGGCAAATGGGATAGGGTAGGGGTAAAGGAAATTAACCTAAAAATGTTTCTAGTTTACTTACGGTTACGCTTATTAGTAAAAAATATCCCTTTGACAAATCATTCAGGCAAAGCGGCCCCAATTGGAATATTATTTATTTAGTAGTTAAAATTAGTTATTCAATAAGTTAAAGTTAAAATTTTGTATACAAACGTATTTTTGCCTTTTTATTGAAGTTTAACAGTGATAATTAACCACCACATTCAAAAAGGTTCATGTTATTGAATTCATTAAAACAAACATTGCTCAAAGTATATATTTTTGTGAAGTATACTCACAATTGTGTGCCTAGAGACTTTGGCGAAGCTGAAAGGCACAAGGCAGGCATTTCGTATAAGTTATTCTACGAATCGTACCCATTAAGTAACCGAATAAAAAGAAGAAAACTGTTTTAAAAAATATTCATCCGTTTCCATTTTATGACCAAAAAACCCGTGTACCAAAACAATTGCAATTAACCAAATTAACCTTCATGACACCAATGTTTATTCCCTGAAATGACATCTTAATCGAGATTGTAATTCGATCTAATTAGCATAAAAGCATTTAAAGATTGAAATCCAAGCGACTTTCATTATTTGTAAACGTCTTAAGCAGCTTATTAACACACTGATTGGACATTATCAGTGTGGCTTTAGACCTGGTAAATCCACCACAGACCAGATATCTACATTACGACAAATCCTGAGAAGACCTATGAGAGAGGCATCAACACACACAATATATTTGTTGATTATAAATCAGCCTTCGACACGCCGATAAGGTCAAGGTTTTTTGAAGCCTTGTCTACCCTTGCTGCAAAGTACGTTCGTCTTTGCATGATGACGTGGAGAAGTACACAAAGCTCCGTCAAAATAGGAAAGAACCTTTCGAAACCATTTGATACCAAGAGAGATTTTAGGCAGGGCGATACCTTATCGTGTGACTTCTTCAATCTACTGATGAAATATATACTGCGCCGGTGCCCACATGCCAACAGAACGGGCGACTTTATTTATAAAGATCTAATGCTACTTGCATATGCCGATGATATCGACATCATCGGCAAAAAACGAACGGGCGGTAAGCAGGGCGTATTCGAGAGATTGAGAGGCAGTCAGAACTGATGGGTTTAGCGGTAAATGAGGACAAGACGAAATACCTTGTATCCGCGGACAAAAAAGTCCTTGCGTCTTGGAATTTGTTACAATGGGCGAATACAACTTTAAAGTTGTAGAGGATTTTGTTTACCTCGGAACGACGATAACCAGCGACAACAACGTCAGTCTGGAAATCCGACTGACTCTTGCAAACCGATGCTGCTGCGGGCTAAGTAGAGAGCTCAAGAGCAGAGACCTCAAGCGAAGAACAAAATTAGCCCCATACAAGTCGCTAATCATCCCAGTCCTGCAATACGGCGCAGAAGCATGGACAATGACAGCAGCGGATGAAGCGGCGATTGGCGTGTTTGAACGAAAGATTCTTCGGAGGATTTATGGACCTTTAAAAGTTGGCGATGTTTTCCGCATTCGAAATAATGACGAACTGTATGAGCTCTATGGGGACACCTGTCTGGTCAAGCGCATAAAGCAACAGCGGCTGCGCTGGTTAGACATGTCACCAGGATGGACGAAGAAGCTCCAGTAAGGAAAGCTTATTATTCGAAGGCGGCTGATTACGGAGGAAGAGGCAGGCGGGGAGACCTCGACTAAGATGGGATGACCAGGTTCGGGCAAACCTTGGCTGCTTGGTGTAACCAACTGGTCCCAGCTCGCACGGAGCAGAAGCGACTGGCGGACATTGTTGGCAGCGGCCGAGACCGTCGAACGGTTGTGATGCATGCATCGGGCCAATCAAGAAGAAGAAGAATCCAAGCGACTCCTGCGAGGATTTATTATATATTTTCCTCCTGAAAACAAACGCTCAACACTTACTTGTGAGGGTGGTTCTGCTAGCACAACTTTAAATTTAAGAAGATCTGGAAGTATTGTTGAATTTTTTCGACCATTCCTATATGTCTTCTCCGCAAAGCAATCTTTTTATACCCTTGGAGAGGGTATATTAAAATTGTCCGGATGTTTGTAACGCACAGAAGGAAGCATCTCCGACCACATAAAGTATATATATTCTTGATCAGCGTGACGAGCTGAGTTGATATAGCCATGTCCGTCTGTCCGTCCGTCTGTTTCTATGCTATCTCCACCGTCAGTTTTAAAGCTATCGTAACCAAATTTTGCACGAAGTTTTTTGGTACAAATACGCTGCACATATGTCGGAACTGGCCGGATCGGATGACTATAGCATATAGCTGCCATAGGAATGATCGGTCGAAAAAATAGTTTTAGTGAGAAAAACTTTTTTGTTTTCAATGGTAGCGTGTTTGTACGTTTCAGTTATAAATATTATCTGTCTCAACACAATTTTAGAGATTTTGATCAAAATCGGATGAATATATCGTATAGCTTCCATAAAAAAACTGGCAGAAATATATCATGCTCCAAGAGTATATAAACTTCGGTACAGCCGAAGTTAGCTTGCCTCTGTTTTTATACCCTGTTCTCATTAAAAATGGGTAAAAGGGGATCATGAAGTTGTGCAAATGAATGTAACAGGGAGAAGGAAACATTTCTGACCCTATAAAGTATATATATGCTTTATCAGCATCAACAGCCGAGTCGATTTAGCTATGTCCGTCTGACTATAAAAATAGAGGCACACATTGTTGCATGTACAATCCCCTTAAATCGCATGTCAGAGCCACAATTTTAAAGTTACAACATTGTGGCTTAGTAAAACATATTATCTTTAGGTAACTTAGAGCTCGAAATTTTGTCGGAGCCGAAGTTGTTTGATAATTTCTCCGACAATGTAGTGTGACCAGGCAACAGCAAAAATTTCAGCTGTTGTTTGTTCAAGAAATTGGCGGGCTAATTCAAATAAAATAAAAGATTTGTAGAATTGATAAATGAAGTCACTTGGGGAATTTCAGAGGTCATAGGCAATGCCATGGTCAATTTCAAAACGAGCGTAAGTTAAAAGTCGGCTCTAACCGACTTCGATATACCCGTTACTCATGAAAAAACATGTTTAACAGTGTTCCTGCATTCCTTAGTGTGACATGTAACAGGCAGAAGGAATCATTTCCGACCATATAAAGTATATATATTCTTGATCAGCATCAACAGCCGAGTCGATTTAGCCCTGTCCGTCTGTCTGTCCGTCCGTCCGTCCGTCCGTCCGTCCGTCTGTCTGTATGAACACGTCGATCTCAGAGATGGTAAGAGATAGAGGTTTGACATGTATGGGACAAATGCTTCTTTTATCTGCACGCAGATCAAGTTTGTTTCAAATTTTGGCCACGCCCCCTCCCGCCCCCGCAATTTGGAAAAAACGTTATATCTCCTACAGTTTTAAAGATAGAGGATTCGTACTTTCTAGAGATAGTTAGTAAATAGCAAAATGAATCGATTTGCCGAAGAAATAATAAAGATCGGATGAACGAAAAAGCAAAAAAGTGAACCAAGCTCCCCTCGCTACCAGAGTGGGGATTTTTTTTAACTTGATTGAAAGTTGAAAACTAATAGTTGATCAACTTAACTTTTTAGAATGATTGAAATTTATTCATGACTAAAAATCAACTTTTAGAATGATTGAATTTTATTCATGACTAAAAATCAACTTGACTAAAATCAACTTGATTGAATATTCAACTTGACTAAATTCAACTATTGCAAAGTTGATTTTACTAGTATATGATTTTTAGTTAAGTACACTCCGTAACACGATATAAGTTACAGACTTTGTGGTAGGTGAGTAATTTAAACCTATTTAATGTGACTGACGACTTAATAAATCGCGAAAAGAATGGCAAAAAGGCTAAAAAAAATGGTGAGAATGAAAAACGTTAATGGCAATTAAGCGGAAAATAATGCCAGGATCAATGTATAAGCACAATTCATGGATAATTGATCGCAATGGTAACAAAATCGTTAAATGCTTAAGAAATTGATTTTTAAGCCCCGAAATGACCACACACAACTACATATATAACCATGATTATGGCAATATTAATCAGCGGTTAATACCATTGATGACCAATGGTACAAACAATAGTCAAGATCATAAAGAATGTTTAAATCATTAAATTGCAGAAAAATACCAAAGAGGATCAGAAAACGTTATATATCCAAACAAACTCTACCTTCTACCAAGCGGAAAATCATGCCAGGATTAATATTAATGCATAAGCGCAATTCACAGCTAACGGATCTCCATGGTAACAAAACTGCTAAATGCTTAAGAAACTGCTTTTCAAGGCCACAAATGCTTTCCATGCTTTCTTTTCAAATGGCTTATAAAATTTGACGAGCTGGAATGATGTCCCCTTATTCGCATTTGGCATCGAGTACATAATGCAACCGAGACTGCGTCCGTCGATAACGACTCCCATCAAAAATCGCACAGAGTTTTTTTGAATTGTTGGTTTCCATAATTACTTCATAAATCAAAATGTACATTGATTTGTAAATGAAACAATAGTTGAAAATGTAACTTTGATTGAAATTTTCAACTTAGTTGAATTCAATCAACTAAATTTAACTTTAGTTAAATTTAATCAAGTTGATTTTAGTCAAGTTGAGTTAAAGTTAAATTTAGTCAAGTTGATTTTAGTCGTTGAGTTAAATTTAATCAAGTTGAATTTAATCAACTAAAATTTTAGTTGACTAATCAACTAACTAAAAATTTCAATCGATTGATGCCCACCCTCCGCCCCCACCCCACCCACCCTAAAAAAATGTTGCATACTTTTCGGATGGTCACCCTAAGGAACGCAGGAGCACTGTTAAACATGTTTTTTCATGAGTAACGGGTTTATCGAAGTCGGTTAGAGCCGATTTTAACTTACGCTTCTCGTTGGTCAATTGTACAGAGGTTTTTTTGAGGCCGGCCTCTTGGCTGGCACGGTTTTGCTTTTTTTCTCTGGGGGGAACAGGTATAAACAGTGTCCGCTATTATTGTATTGTTTTCTGTGATATAATACAATTATTGTATTGTTTGTTTCCACTGAGATATACTGCTATAAAAATAATATTCCTAGCCACAGCCAGCTGTATGGACTCCCCAGTCCTACCAACGGGAGCGGCGGGAGCAACGGAAACTACCACAGTAAGTTGGAGGAAACACTATAATGGGCTATGGAGACTGCAAAGGCTTAGTACGGTTTGGCCATGGGCTGAGGCGGATGTTTGGACTTGGGTGGTGTGCATACATTGGGCATTTGGCACACCAGTCATATGAACAGGGGAGCCTCCGAGATTCTCCGACACAAGTGATGCAGATGCCAGTATTGGAATGTATTTTATTGACCAGATTCCATAGAAATGGTCGCGACTCGCCAACTTTGATCAGCTCCGCTTGTTTGCCCATCTCGCAGCTCTCCAAATAATTGTAGATTTGTATTTTTAGTCTTCTTTGCTTTAACTTGTTTCATTGTGTGCTCAATTTTCAGCCGGTTCCGACAAATGTGCAGCGTATTTGTACCAAAAGACTTCGTGCAAAGTTTGGTCAAGATAGCTTTCTAACTGACGGAAGAGATAGCATAGAAACAGACGGATAGACGGACATGGCTATATCAACTCAGCTCGTTACGCTGTTCAGGAATATATATACTTTATGTGGTCGGAGAAGCTGTCTTCTATGCGTTACAATCATCCGGACAATTTTAATATTCCCTCTCCATAAGAAAAAGATTGAAAATATCTCGACTTTTTTTCTGTGTAGGACTTTTAAATGCGTTCTTTCTTGTTCATGGACGCTCCTCAACCCTAACTCTTTACGTAGGCCTCCTTCCGCGTACGCCACTGACCCAGTCACCTCACCTCATCACATCTCTGCCTGCTCCCTGAGCTTGGGTGTCATGGTTCTATTTACAATACGTTATCAGTTTTCCAGCATTCATTGTGCAAGTCACGTTGCTGCGGTTGTTTCGTGGAAAACAAACAAAAGAGAGCAACTGTGTCTTATGTTTTCTTTCGGCTGAGGCAGACAATCGACTTTCAGTCCGTTTGTGTGTGAAATCGGCATTGCCACTTAAGTCATCGCCAACTAAACATGCACAAGAGCTTAAGTAATCAAATATGCTTAATTTTTATTGATTTCAGACATTAATTACGGACTGGCACGTGCATTACAATTATGTTTTACCGCATCGGGTCATTTCCGCTAATAGAAATTATACTTAATGCGAGGCATTTGCAATTTGCATCTGTGGTTTAATCATTAATTGCATCTGTGGCGGCAAACTTCGGGCAGATGTCTTTTGTGACAAACTAATTTAAAAGTCGACTAGAATTTGCGACGGTCCGAATGCACGAAGGGGCCAAAGCAATATGCAAACTTGCCAACCGGTTCGATAGCTATACTGGCAGACAGGCAGCTCGCTTTGGCGTGTCGAAAGTTGGCGCTTAAGTTGAAATTGATTCATTTTCCCCATACCCCAAATACCAGTTCCCAGTCCCCGATTGCCAATCCCAACTACTTATATGCAGCGGCGCGATAATTTAATTTATTTTCAAACTCAATTTCAGGAATTTTTTGCGCTCGCTCGCGCTTTTGACTTGATTCTGTGCATTTTCCTTTTCCCATTTAAGCAAGTAGACTTCATTATGTCCATCCGGCTGTCCGGCTATCCGGCTCTGGTGCAAAGTGGAATTCCCCCGCTAAAACAGTAGAAATTGCATTGTTTCCTCCGCCGGGGAGGGTCGGATCCTTTGGTGTGTATTGTTTTTCATGGATTTCTGCTCACTCAGCAACACCCAAACGAGAATATTTTCATTTTGATTTATTTCGCTTCTTTTCACCTGGCAATTAGTCGGAAATCATTGAGGGGGCTGCGGAGACTGGGGATGTTTTTATCAAATTGAAACTGGCATTGGAATGCAAACACAAAATGTACGAACTTTTCAACACATACACACTTGCGCCATTCAAAGAATGCACTTCAAGCCGGAAATTTTGAATTTTTAACCGAATTTCTGGCGTGGCCAGGTCCGGACCAAATCAAAATACGAATTCAATATGCGAAAATGTACACAACCACTGCTCCAGTTAAGTAAGAACCGTCAATAGCTGTGAATGGTACTCAAAGAGTTTTAGGTCCACCTTTGATGCAGCTGCCAATTGCGAACCATTTCAATATCAGCAATATTGCTTAAAATTTACCGGACTGAGCCGAAATTAGCAAACATTCGGTCCGGCCTCGTGTTCATTAAAGGTGAGCATGGATTGAGTCGTGCTATGGCTATTGGAAGACTACATTTTTGAAATCCAATAATGAACAGATTGTTCACTGATGCCTGAAACAGCAAATGTGACTATCAGGAAAAGATTGAAATGCATCTGATTGGCTCATAAAATTTGAAAACCTGGCCATTATGCCAATGTCGTTGTCAATATACAGTAGTTGGTTTCAGCCAAAGCTCGTAAATATCCATTTGCACATACTTTCATTCAGCTCTCAAATACAAACATTTCATGGTTGTGTTGTGGTGCAGTCTAATTAGTCTATACGAGGAAGTCGTTGCGACAGTCCAGAGGCATCCAAATGGAGAGGACTAAAAAGTGCGCTTGTGTTGGTGAACTAGAGAGCCCTCTTCTGACAACAGACGTTTTACTTGCAATGCAGTGTTCACCGATTCACACAACCATAACTTCGCTCGTCTGACTTCGGCTCATATGAACTGTGGATGGCCATATGTGCGATAGTCTGTCCTTTTATGATATAAGGCCTGTTTCTCTCCTTGCATGACCAGTATTTATTACCTTTAAATTTTTTCCAGACAATCCTAGACGATTTAGCGAATGTTTCGACCTCTTTTTTTACGCGTTCGAGGTTTTCAAAAAATGAAATGCCCCGAGGCGTGGATAAGACTATTGTTCGATGAAGAATAAATTTCTGATACCTGCTCAGAGAACTTACACTGTAAAAAGATATCAATTTAAATCTGGATTGAAAATCTCTTTTCAGAGAATATTGGAGTCTTATAAAAACGAGATTGAAAAACCTTGAAATGAGAAATCTTAAAAACAAGATTTATCATCTCGCAACTTATCATCCAACCTACAGTTTTCTGTAAAGCTTTAGTTAAAGTTCTATATGATAGCAGCTTTATGAGCAGGCGTCTAAGTGGCCACGTTGTGTGTTTAGTACCCTGAAGTACTAAGTTTTGGCTAATAATTGTTGATAAATATTTTAAAGTGAACTATGAGTCCCTTTAATTTCAAACTGCTCACACTTTTGATTTTTTCTTCGCAAATTTTAAATGCGCATACAGTCTGAGAGTGGAATTAGAACTTGAGAATTACAAGAAAGCTAATTCTGGACGCATTTTGTACATACATTTAATACACATTTACCACAAGTGAGCTTTTAGTTGCCTCGCCTCAGAACTCGCTTTTCTACAACTGGGCGCTAGCACCAGTACCGCTGGGCTTTCAACGTCGATAATGACTGGTTGACTAAAGTCACCCAAAGGTTATTGCAACAAAACCTAAGTTTTTCGGTGTTCATAATAAAAACTAAGCAGGCGCGAAATTAGTACCTTTGGCATGCTTCCAGGTCCGTATAGACATGTATATACATACATAGCGACCCAAAAATAAAAGATTAATTAAATTTTAACCCTCTATATTCTACAATTATACCGGTAAAGTTTCTATATTGGGTTTTTTTTTTTAAATCAAAGGAAAAATAAAAATTTGGGGTTGGCAATCTTAATCATTTAATTTGTTCCAAGTAGATTTGTTTACATCAATTTTTTGAATATGATATCTCTCAAATCGGCCGCCTCTGGCGTTGATGCATGTCCTTTAAGAGGCAGGAATAGCGGCTGTTTCTTCACGAATGTTGTCCTTTGAGCTCTTTGGTCCGGCTGGTTAACGAAACCTTTGACAAATATCCCGACAGAAGAAGTCAGGCGGCGTCCGATCGGGCGAACGCGGTGGCCAGTCCAAATCACCACTTTCCGACATCAAACGGCCCGGAAACAATTTCTTCAGAAAATCGATTGTTATGCGACTTGTGTGCGGTGGAGCGCCGTCTTGTTGAAACCAGAACTGCCTCATACGCTTTCGACGAATAATTGGCATCACAAAAGTGGTCATCATGTCGCGATAACGCTCCTGGTTGATGGTAACAGCATGGCCATTTTCATTTTGGAAGAAAAACGGCCCAATGACCGTTTTCGCACTAACGCCGCACCAAACTGTGACTTTTCGTCATGAAGAGGCACTTCTTGAATCTCCTGAGGATTTTCAGTGGCGTAAATACGGCAATTTTGCTTATTTACGGTCCCATTCAATGAGAAATGGGCTTCATCGGACATGATAATTTTGTTCCAAAATTGCTCGTCATCTTCGGCCATTTCGATGACTCTTTGGGCCCATTCCAATCGACGAGGCTTGTCCGCAGGCAACAATCTTTGCGTCAATTGAATTTTGTACGGGAACAAATGCAAATCAACGCGAATAATCCGTTGTAAAGTGGACCGAGCCATGCCCAACTGCTGAGAACGGCGTTTTTGGGATGTTCTTGGGGACCTCTCAACACTGGCTCGTACGGCAGCGATATTCTCGGCCGATCGCCTTGGTCGACTTTTATTTGGCCTCTTCGGATTAGAAAGAGCCTCACCAGTCGAAAATTTTTCGTATAAACGCTTAATGGTGTTCTTAGAAGGCGCACTTTTCACATTTTTTAATTTTTTAAAAGCACGTTGAGTTTTTACAATTGACTTGTTCTGTTGAATGTAAATTTCAACTATTTCAGAGCGCTCGCGTGGCGTGTATTGTTCGATGGTAAAAATCTGCTTGGACTGACGCTTCAAACGCGGTATGTCATTAAGCGATCTGACATCTCTGTCAAAAGTTATGGCGTTGCCAGATGGGTCCGTCGAATAGGGGAACACTTTATTTAAAAATATTTGTAATTGGGTGACCCTTGGTTAAATTATTTATTTTAAAATTATAAATAAATTTTTCAAATAAAATTTTTTATTTTAAAATTAAAAAAAATTATATATAATTTTAAAATAATTTTTTCAAAAAAATTTCAAATAACTCTTATTTTGTAATTTTTATAAAAAAAATATATAAATTACGGTCCCTGGTTCATTCATTATAAAATGGTAATGCTTTCTTGGAAGGTAATTGAACGTCCCATCATTCATTCATACTCCACTTCTTAATCCGGTACTTGACTTCGGCGTTATAAAGGCTTTTTATCGCCAACATTGCATGAAATTGATCATTTTAAATAAAAAGCTAGATTTTAAGTGCGATTTTCCCCACGAAAAAAATTGTGTAATATTTTTTTTATTCTAAAATTTAAATCCGTTGAAGGATATAGAAGTTATTGGCATTTAAGTAAAAAATTTCAGGTTTTAAGTTCATGCAAATTGACTTAGTTTGATTGTTTTTGTGTTCGACGTAGTAGGCATAATTAACATTCAAACAGATTTGTTTAAGGACTACTATGATCTGCCAAATTTATTTTCTACCTGTTTAAGTTCTTTTGTGATTGACTAAGGTTGAAAATGAGTTCAAGACGTCAAATTAAATGCAAAAATTGTAGGGGAGAGACAATTGGGGGTTTGTTCTATGATCATAGTTTTGTTTTTAGAACATAACTTCGCCAAAAATCAATAATTTTTCGTTCTGTAAATTTTGTATTTTAGGTAAAAGATGCAAAAAACTTTCCTCATCACCATTGAAAAAAGGGGAAATTTTTGACATTTCGAAAATTTGTGGGGGGTTGTGAGCCACCCATCTAAAAGTTAAAAATTCATGTTTTTAAGCCATTATTCTTTATAAAATGAACAATTTTTCTCATATTCTGAATTAAGAAATATCAATGAAGAGTGAAAATTGATCGACGGCATCAGGCTTGTTTTCTTTTATATACGAGCACTTTTTGCTTGTGGCTGTTCTCTTGTTTGCCCTTTTCAATGTTTTTTACTTCTTTAGAGAGTTTTTTCTCTGTTTTATTGCGCGTCATTGCAATATTCTCTTTGAAAGTTTTTAAAGTTACTCACAACCCCCCATATCTCACTTTATTTTTGGTGACGTCACATAACCAAAAAGAAATTGTTACAAAAAAAACATATTTCCATCAAAAATGCAATTGACCAATGATATATCCCTCATACTTACTTTTGTCATTACGAAAAAAATTTTGTATAATATTTACAAGTCAAAAATGAAAAAAAAAAACTTTTTGTTTTTAAAAAAAAATTCGAGTTCTGGTTCACGAACTTAAAGAAGGTGTAGACTGATAGGTTGCTTTTTTTTTGTGGCCAATATTCAAGTGGCTCACAACCCACAGCGGCTCAGAACCCCCCATTCTCCCCTACTTGCGGGCATTACATTTTTTCGACTCCGCTAACAATTTCAACGATAACTATTCTCTATTTTTAGCTCACAATTTATTAGGATAGTTTTTGCATTCAATTTGATTCATTTTTGACTCTTGCACTAATTTTTTAATCGAAGTCAATCACAACAAATCTTAAGCAGGTACAAAATAAATTTGGCAGGTCATAGTAGACTTTAAACAAAATAGTTTGCATGTTAACTATGCCTCCTACGACACAAAACAATCAAACTTAGTCAATTTGCGAGAACTTGAAACCTTCCATTTTTAACTTAAATGCCAATAATTTCTATATCCTTCAACGGATTTTAATGAATTATGTGGCGTTGTATTTTTAATAGAAAAATCCTTAGAGATCAGCAATAAAATAAATTGTACACAATTTATTTCGTGGTGAAAATCGCACTTAAAATCTAGCTTTTTTTAAAAAATTTCCAATTTAATGCGAATTCAAGCTCCGGATGAAGAAGTGGTGTATGAATGAATGATGGGACGTTTAATTACCTTTCAAGAAAGCATTACAATTTCATAATGAATGTACAAATATTAAAGATATACACATTTTTCTAAAGGTACTTTTTTCAGAATCTGAAAACTAGCTTTTCCGCAATTTCTCGAAAACTTCTTCTTCTTGATTGGCCCGATGCATGCATCACAACCGTTCGACGGTCTCGGCCGCTGCCAACAATGTCCGCCAGTCGCTTCTGCTCCGTGCGAGCTGGGACCAATTGGTCAAACCAAGCTTGGCAAGGTCTGCCCGAACCTGGTCATCCCATCTCAGTCGGGGTCTCCCCCGCCTGCCTCTTCCTCCGTAGTCAGCCGCCTTCGAATAATAAGCTTTCCTTACTGGAGCTTCTTCGTCCATCCTGGTGACATGTCCTAACCAGCGCAGCCGCTGTTGCTTTATGCGCTTGACCAGACAGGTGTCCCCATAGAGCTCATACAGTTCGTCATTATTTCGAATGCGGAAAACATCGCCAACTTTTAAAGGTCCATAAATCCTCCGAAGAATCTTTCGTTCAAACACGCCAATCGCCGCTTCATCCGCTGCTGTCATTGTCCATGCTTCTGCGCCGTATTGCAGGACTGGGATGATAAGCGACTTGTATAGGGCTAATTTTGTTCTTCGCTTGAGGTCTCTGCTCTTGAGCTCTCTACTTAGCCCGTAGAAGCATCGGTTTGCAAGAGTGATCCTTCGTCGGATTTCCAGACTGATGTTGTTGTCGCTGGTTATCGTCGTTCCGAGGTAAACAAAATCCTCAACAACTTTAAAGTTGTATTCTCCCATTGTAACAAATTGTCCAAGACGCAAGGACTTTTTGTCCGCGGATACAAGGTATTTCGTCTTGTCCTCATTCACCGCTAGACCCATCAGTTCTGACTGCCTCTCAATCTCTGAAAACGCCCTGCTTACCGCCCGTTCGTTTTTGCCGATGATGTCGATATCATCGGCATATGCGAGTAGCATTAGATCTTTATAAATAAAGGCGCCCGTTCTGTTGGCATGTGGGCACCGGCGCAGTATATATTCCATCAGTAGATTGAAGAAGTCGCACGATAAGGTATCGCCCTGCCTAAAACCTCTCTTGGTATCAAATGGTTCGGAAAGGTTCTTTCCTATTTTGACGGAGCTTTGTGTACTTCTCAACGTCATCATGCAAAGACGGACGTACTTTGCTGGTATACCAAGGGTAGACAAGGCTTCAAAAAAACCTTGACCTTATCGGCGTGTCGAAGGCTGATTTATAATCAACAAATAGATGGTGTGTGTTGATGCCTCTCTCATAGGTCTTCCAGGATTTGTCGTAATGTGAATATCTGGTCTGTGGTGGATTTACCAGGTCTAAAGCCACACTGATAAGGTCCAATCAGTGTGTTAATAAGCGGCTTAAGACGTTCACAAATAATGCGCGACAGAACCTTATATGCAATGGGAAGGAGACTGATCCCGCGGTAGTTGGCGCAAACTGCAGGGTCTCCTTTTTTAAAGATTGGGCATAGAACACTTAAATTCCAATCGTCGGGCATGCTTTCGTCAACCCATATACGGCAAAGAAGTTGGTGCATGCACCTTACCAATTCTTCCCCTCCAGCCTTGAACAATTCAGCGGGCAGCTCATCAGCGCCAGGTGATTTATTGTTCTTTAGCCTTTGTATGGCTAAGCAGACTTCCCTGTTGGGTCGGCGGGTCTATCTCTATGTTGTCGATTGGTGGCATCGCTACTTCTCTAGAGGCGGCATCATGTTCGTCATCGCCTCCCAGTAGGTTGGAGAAGTAGCTTCTCCATTTGTTAAGCGCCACTTGCGGATCGGTGACCAGATTCCCGTGTTCGTCTTTGCATTGTGCGACTCTGGGCTTAAAACCTTCTGTTAATTGCTTAATTTTTTGGTAAAATTTTCGAGTCTCACTCATGCCGAATAACATCTCGACTTCCTCGCGCATGCGCCTTTCCTGCTCGCTCTTTTTCCTTCTAAAGAGGCGCTTCCGCTCTTTCTTTTTCTCCCGATATCGCTCCTTAACAGCCCGCGTTGCTCCCGACTGCAGAGTTCTCCTGTAGGCTGCGTCTTTTTCTGCAGTAGCAAGTCGGCACTCCTCATCGTACCAAGTCCGACTTCGAGGGGACTCGGAGTACCCGAGTATCTCATTGGCAGCCGTACTCATGGAGTGTGATATACGATTCCACTGTTCGCATATATCGGAAGAAGATGGGGAGGTTTCCCTGAGCAGTTGGGCGAGTTTGGCTTTGTAGGCTTCAGAGGTCCCTTGTGATTGCAGCTTCTCGACGTTTAGCTTTCGACGTGTGCCAGAGCGTGAGGCATTTGCCACACTGAGCCGCGTGCGTACCTTGGCTGCAACCAGGCAGTGATCCGAGTCTATGTTGGCTCCTCGAATCGCACGCACGTCTAGTACACTCGATGAGTGCCTTCCGTCGATCACAACGTGATCAATCTGATTTCGTGTTCGTTGATCAGGGGACTTCCAGGTCGCCTTATGGATGTCGAGGTGTTCAAATCTCGTACTACTTATGACCATGTTCCGGCCTGCAGCAAAGTCTATTAGCCTCTCTCCGTTACCGGAGGTTGTTTCATGAAGGCTAAATCGTCCGACTGTCGAACCAAAGACTCCTTCTCTCCCGATTTTCGCGTTAAAATCGCCTAGCACGATCTTTATGTCGTGATCGGGGCAGCGCTCGTATAGTTGTTCCAGGCGCTCATAGAATTCGTCTTTTGTCGAGGTGTCCTTGTCTTCTGTTGGCGCGTGTGCACAGATAAGACTAATATTAAAATATTTTGCCTTAAGTCTAAGCGCGGCAAGCCGCTCATCAACTGGTGTAAAGCTGATGACTGAGTGGAGTAGTCTATCACTCACTGCAAAGCCGCACCCAAACTCGTGCTTGGAAACATGCCCGCTGTAGTATATCTCCCAGGGAGGTGGTTTCGGTTTTTTCTTCTCTTTTGGTAGCGCTATTATCTTGTTCCCATATCCAATCCATCGCATTTCTTGGAGTGCAGTAACGTCCGATGAGTATTTTTTGAGGACTTTCACCAAGTCGATATCATCACCCTCTCCGTTGAGGGTGCGTACATTCCAGGTGCATATCCTCAAATCGTGGTCCTTAAAACGTTTGCGTGGGTCGTCGTCAGGGGGGGTCCGTATCCGAGGCATTGTAGTCGCAGTTTTCATTGGTGGAGATTTTTTACGGTGGTGGGTACCAAACCCGACGCACTAACCCTATATATTATACCCTGTAGGGAAGGGCGGGTCGCCGCTCACGTTAGTCAGCAGCAAATGCGGGTGCATTGCCACTGCTTCCGGTGGTCACCACGAGGAGGTGTGAGTCGACTTGGGACGTAGTAAGCCAGGATCACGCTGGGTTCGCCAAGTTGAACCGATCAGCAGCTTTACCTGACCACATACGCCCCCATTAGGTCCAGAAGATCTATGACTAGAAGTTCTGAACGACCAAAAAATATAATTAAAAAAAAAAAAAAAAATATAAAAAAAAAAATAAAAAAAAAAAATAAAATATAATAAATTTAACTTAATAATATATATCAAATTTATATAATTTTGATGCTAAATAATTTATAAGAGTAAAATTTTGTTTTTCTAATTATTGCTTAAATTTTTGAATATTTATTTCGAATTACTTAACATTCATATTGACTTAGTTTGATTGTCTTGAAATGTGTGATTTACTTTTTACGTACAAATGACAAGCCGGCAACTGACACTGGCAACTGCCAACTGATTAGTGAGGGGTGGGGGGAAACACAAAGTGAAAGAGTGCATTGACAAGTTCTGGTCGAAAAGTTTCCATCAACAGCAAATTGAGTTTACTTCGATCACCCATTAGCTACTTTGGCTGTTTCAAACCATTAAAAAACTGGATTATGTCCGGTCAGGGCATGCAGCCAGCAAACAAACTCATAAATGTTCTCTAAACTTTCTTGCATTATTTGTTTTAATACAATTTCACATACATAAAATTTGCAACCACTTATCGTATCTGTGTGCTGTGGTTTTGCCCCTTCTGACAGCTGCAAAGTCCACTGGCGGCAATGCCAGTGCCTCCTGAACTCTAAGTAAATCCAAGCCAATGGCTGGTGCTGCTGTCCAGAGCCCACACTCCGTGGTTTTTGTTCGGCAGCATTTCTCAGCAAATTACATTTGGCAACTTAAACTTTTCTATAACTTTACTCATGTAGAACTTAAGCCTTTTTCGTGTAGTTCTGCAGGAATTTCTTATTAAATTAGCTACTTTTGTCAAAAGAAACGAAGCCACCACAAGCCAGCCAACGAAAAAGACGGCAAAAAATATGTACGAATTTTTGGAAGTTTACCCTTCGCTGTGAGGGAGTTTGAGCACAGTGGGGCAATCGGAATGAATTTTAGATCTTATGAATCATATTATGAAGCATCAATTTCACACAAACTTCCCTTTATTCAATTTCTCGAGAACATCCAATGAATGTTCCAAATATTTCTCATAAGAGATGAATTTGCATTCGGAGGAACATTGGTGAAAAAGGTTCTAGTCAAAACCGAATATACAAGTGTTAACTTCAGGAACTAGTGATAGTGTCAAGGACGTTGAGAAGGGATACTGCCCCCCTTTCCCCAATTAAACTACGGTAAAATTTCCTAAAATTGCTCGAAGTAAATTTATGTTTTTAATTATTGGGGACACTTTCGCTGTTTGAAATCTTTAATTAACCCAAGATAATTAAACAAAATGTCAGGAATATGCTTATGAAAATCATAAGATTTTCTTTGCAATTATCGTTTAAATTGAATCTGAATAACCCATTTTTTTAACCCATTATTGAACCATACCCACGCCCCAGGACTGTGATTATTTTTGTGTCTGTTTTTAGAAGAAATAAAGTTTTAAATTCAAATTGTTTTGATGATTAATATCCACTGTGCGACAGTTCATAAGCCTGGAGTCAGACAGCTATAAAGTTGATTACACGATTTCTTGGACACACGTAAAAGTTGGCGAATTATCGAACGGGGAAGTTCCCATACATAAATTGAATAGCTAATTGATTATGTGAGTGAGTAGGAGCCCAAGGAATGGACATGAACTTTAAGCAGATGGCTCCCAATGTGTGCTTACTGTGCTCTGTCCTCGACTTGTCATCTGTGTGGCTGCGGCTCTTGGCTGAAAGCCAAACCGAAAGTGTCCTGTTTTGTGGTGATCTTATCACAAATGCCTGCACACAACAACATTGCGCCGGGGTCATATTGTGTTGTCACTTGCTGGCTTTTCGGATTGGGATTGCCTTTGTGTGGGCTGTGCTGTGCTGGGCCGGAGGTGGCCTTGGCATCTTGACTTGGGCTTGCTGGTGCTTGTGTCCCTGGGCAATTTGGCTGCAACTGCTTGGAAAATGGCAGCTGCTGTGGCTCTGGTCCACTTGCAACGTATAATGATAACCCTTGACTTTCACATAAGCAGCAGCAGCAGAAGCTGCAAAAGTATGTTTAAGCAGGCAGCCAAACAAGTGAGGCCTAACAAGTGATCTGCTTTTTATGCGTAAAACTCAACGAGCAGCAGCCGCCACTGGCTGGCAAATGATGTCAACAAGAGACTGGGGCATGCAACAGCACTGAGTAGGGTCTTGCCACTAGAATGAGAATGGAAACCTTGAGTGCCTTCAGGCAATGGCGAATACTCGTAAATCACGGCACAGTCGAACGAATGCGTCATGGTGGGTGGCATGTGGCATGCGGCGGTTGGCCTAAAAGCATGCAAATGCCTCTGTAAATGGCGCTAATTTGAGCGACAGCCACAATTTCCAGACACTTTGAGAAAAAGAACGTGAAACCGGATCAAAACAAGTGCGGCAAACGTGTGCAATAACATTTTGCGGTTTAAATTTGTTTAAACGTTCAATCCAAGCGCCAGCGAAGGGCGCAAATGGGCCACAGTTAGAGACCGGGAGAAGGGTGCAGAAAAAATGAACCAGCTCAATGGCATGCCATATAATATTTTATGCTGATAAATTGCCTTTTTTATTGCATTTGCTTTTGAGTGAAAACATTTTCTTGGCGGCGGCGGCGGCAGGTCAATGGTCCTGGTGAGAAATATGGGAGCCCAGAACCCAGACCCAGACAAGCAAAAGTAAAGCGTGGACAGAGAGAAATTGGGTGGGAGGTAGGGAGGCGGCCCACATTTTGGGTCGCCCGGGTCGTTTGTTATGTTGCTGATGTTTGATTATTATGTTTGATGGCATTCGCCAGACGGAGCTGTGGAACAGGGAGCAGGCTTTGATGAATGATCTGACACTTTGCTGCAGGCAGCGAGTGTCCGCCACAGCAGCAGCTGCCGCAACTTGTCGGGCTTCAAGTGCGTTGTGGGACTGCAAAGGCATCAATGGCTTAGTCAAAGCCGCCTGGTCATTTGCCATCCATTTGCATATGCAAACCAAAACGAAACAAATGTCACAAAACGAAATAATATCCACTTTCAATTCAATTTACATGCCTGGCACCACACAAGAAGTACAAAGTAAATGAGCAGCCCAGCAAAAATAACAATGTCTGCTCCCAAGTCCCAATCCCCTCCGCCCCTTGTGGCTGTTCACTTTGTCCGCCATTAGCTACTTAAAACTAACTTTTTAACAATTCCAAAAAAAGCTAGAAAAACAAAAAAAACAAAATAAGCGAGTTGAAACGGCAACTGCAGTCACTGACAATGTTCATTTGCGAAACGTGGTCAGAGGTGGGCACATCATTTACCTGAGGCTTGTCCAAAATGTTTGATTTGAGTATTCCGCGGAGGCATTGAAAATCTCTAGAGATTTCGACCCGAAACTGGAAGAGCTGGTACTGAAACAAATGCTGCCTTTACATGGTTTTCAGTCTTCACAACCATCCTTGGTTTGGTTACAGGGAAAAGACTGGTACAATGCTAAACCTCTATTTCTAACTGATATGGTCAGTCCTTGTTTTCTGTACATAAAAAAATCATTAAAATGATACCATTCAGTCATCAATTTGAAACTATTGAATATCAAACTTCAAAGCAGATATTAAGAGGCTATCAAATTGATACGAACTTGTATCAGGTTGATACTTTTTATACCCGTTACTCGTAGAGTAAAAAGGGTATACTAAAGTCGTGCAAATGTATGTAACAGGCAGAAGGAATCATTTCCGACCATATAAAGTATATATATTCTTGATAAGCATCAACAGCCGAGTCGATTTAGCCTTGTCCGTCTGTCCGTCCGTCCGTCCGTCTGTCTGTATCAACACCTAGATCTCAGAGGTGGTAAGAGATAGAGGTTTGACATGTATGGGACAAATGCTTCTTTTATCTGCACGCAGATCAAGTTTGTTTCAAATTTTGGCCACGCCCCCTCCCGCCCCCGCAATTTGGAAAAAAGGTCTATCTCCTACAGTTTTAAAGATAGAGGATTCGTACCTTCTAGAGATAGTTAGTAATTAGCAAAATGAACCGATTTGCGAAATAATAAAGATCGGATGAACAGTTCTCAAGTTATAAGCAGAAAAGTGAACCAAGCCCTCCCCGCTACCACCCTAAATAAATGTTGCATACTTTTTGGATGGTCACACTAAGGAACGCGGGAACACTGTTAAAAATGTTTTTTCATGAGTAACGGGTATATCGAAGTCGGTTAGAGCCGACTTTAGCTTACGCTCTCGTTTGAATTAATTTCTTAGTATCGTTTTAATACTAGCTGTGAACAAATTGATATTTATACACTTGAAAAGTGTATTATAATTTTGCCCAGAAGTTTGCAACGCATAGAAGGAATCATCTCCGACCACATAAAGTATATATATTCTTGATCAGCATGACGAGCTGAGTCGATTAAGCTTTGTCCGTCCGTCTGTCCGTTTGTCTGTTTCTACGCGAACTAGTCCCTCAGTTTTGGAGCTATCGAGCTGAAACTTTGCACAGAGTCTTCTTTTTACTGCACGCTGCTAATATGTCGGAACCGACCAGATCGGATAACTACTTCTTGTAGCTGCCATACAAATGTTCGGTCGGAAAATGGATTTTAGTGAGAAAAACTGTTTTGCTCTCAATATAACTGCTCTCAAACACGGTCATGGGTAATATGTAATGTTTTTAAGCTGATCTGCGAAGTTTGGTCGAAGTCGCTAACCGTTGAGACAAGCTATTTCAAGTGTATCAAAACTTCGGTACAGACGAAGTTAGCTTTGCCTTTCTCGTTCAATTCATATTTTATAAGATTTAAATATTGTTTTTATACACTTGAAAAGTGTATTATAATTTTGCCCAGAAGTTTGTAACGCATAGAAGGAATCATCTCCGACCACATAAAGGATATATATTCTTGATCAGCATGACGAGCTGAGTCGATTTAGCTTTGTCCCTCCGTCTGTCCGTCTGTCTGTTTCTACGCGAACTAGTCCCTCAGTTTTGCAGCTATCGAGATGAAACTTTGCACAGAGTCTTCTTTTTACTGCACACTGCTAATATGTCGGAACCGACCGGATCGGATGACTACTTCTTGTAGCTGTCATACAAATGTTTGTTCAAAAATGGATTTTAGTAAGAAAAACTGTTTTGTTCTCAATATAACACCGCTCAAACACGGTCATGGGTAATATCGACCCCTGTGCGCGAAAACATCGTATGTGCCATTTTTTACGAAATTGACATTTTGATGCAAATTAGTTCTAAATCCACTTACCCATCGTCTGGTAAAATTATATAGCGATAGTCGCCACGGTTACGGAGATACAACAAAATCAATTTAATCGTATGTGCCAGTGATGAGTTTTTTTCTTGTGGGCGAAATGATCGTATGTGCCACACATTACTGATATTTAACAGTCTGGTGGGAAAATAGCTAAATTGGCAATGCTGATGGCAATGGGGCGAGTCAGGAGAGCACACTCTCACACCCTTGCGCTGTCAGTAACAGTTTTCTCAGAAGGAATTTTTAAAATTTTTTCATCTTTCTTACCTTGTTCTCCTGCATTCAAATTGAACAGTAAATTTTTGCATTTGTTCTTTAAAGATCAAATTTTAATATAATAAGTCACAAGTCTGATTTAGTTACTTAATGTGGGCATTAGTTGATCCTAATGCAAAGGTGGTTCCTCACAATAAAACGCATTATCAGAAAATAGAACTCTTAAAATCATACTTCGAGAAACTTTCCGCAGTCCCATCACATTATAGCAGAGAGAAGAAACTCAAGTTTATTTGTCGCAGGAATTCAGAAACATTCAGAACCTTTATAAGAGCTATACTCAATTCATGAATGATGAAAACCTCAGCAGCTCTATTGTTTCGATTTAATATTGGCTTTCACTTAAAAAAGGACAGTAAGAAAATATTAAGTTTCTTAATGAAGAAGCCAAAAAATATAGCATGAATACAGACGAGTTTCAGATGCACTTGAAGGACAAGGATGACAGCAAGAGCTTAAAGTTCATATGTGCTAGTATCGATTTACAAAAAGTCTTGAACACTCCATTCGAAAAAGTATTATACTTTTTGATTCTCGAAAATATGCCTTTTTGTTTGACTCCATACATAGCAAAATTGAATCTTATGTGCGAACCATTTGGGCACCTAGTGACGCAGTGCTCGACTGCATCGAAATGGGGCATACCGATTTTCCAAAGTGGAAGTCATTTGCGAATGCATTATATCCCAGTAAATTTAAGTTGAACATAAATTCGATGCACATTGCCGAATTTCAGAAAAATTCAGGTTCTATTGAACTACAATATGGTGGTAAAAAATAGTATTCCACCAATATATCATGATGAATATTTAAATCTGCAAAATTCGTCAAATTTAAGTCTCTTTGGTTGAGAGCGACGAGGAAGACTAATCTATTTGTTAAAATGAAAATTTTCTTTAATTTAGTTTTATAAGTACATACTTGAAATAAAAATCATGAATATTTTATTTTCCATTGATCTTTTATAAAAAATATTACTTTTATTTTGTTTTTATATATTTTGTACAATTTTATCTATTTAACGAATTATCGTAAGTGCCAAACTTGACGGAGCACTTAAAAAAATTTGTGGGCAAAACAGATCAGTTGTTTCACAAAAATAGTTATGAGTTTAGTTAAATAAATTGATAAACGTTGCACATCTAAAGATTGGTAGCGATTTTGCCAGCCACCGCATCGAAAAGTAGAAAAATCGCTCTCCTGTAAAATTTGGTTTTTGGCACATACGATTTTTTCGCGCACAGGGGTCGATATGTCCTGTTTTTAAGCTGATTTGCGAAGTTTGGTCGAAGTCGCTAACCGTTGAGACAAGCTGTTTCAAGAGTATCAAAACTTCGGTACAGACATTCTGTTTTTCATTTTTGCAGGGTTGCCCATATTCGACGGACCCATCTGGCAACGCCACAACTTTTGACAGAGATGTCAGATCGCTTAATGACATACCGCGTTTGAAGCGTCAGTCCAAGCAGATTTTTACCATGGAACAATACACGCCACGCGAGCGCTCTGAAACAGTTGAAATTTACATTCAACAGAACAAGTCAATTGTGAAAACTCAACGTGCTTTTAAAAAATTAAAAATTAAGCCCATTTCACATTGAATGGGACCGTAAATAAGCAAAATTGCCGTATTTACGCCACTGAAAATCCTGAGGAGATTCAAGAAGTGCCTCTTCATGACGAAAAGTCACAGTTTGGTGCGGCGTTAGTGCGAAAACGGTCATTGGGCCGTTTTTCTTCCAAAATGAAAATGGCCATGCTGTTACCATCAACCAGGAGCGTTATCGCGACATGATGACCAATTTTGTGATGCCAATTATTCGTCGAAAGCGTATGAGGCAGTTCTGGTTTCAACAAGACGGCGCTCCACCGCACACAAGTCGCATAACAATCGATTTTCTGAAGAAATTGTTTCCGGGCCGTTTGATGTCGAAAAGTGGTGATTTGGACTGGCCACCGCGTTCGCCCGATTTGACGCCGCCTGACTTCTTCTTGTGGGGATATTTGAAGTCAAAGGTTTACGTTAACAAGCCAAGGACCGTAGAAGAGCTCAAGGACAACATTCGTGAAGAAATAGCCGCTATTCCGGCCGAAATGTTGGCGAAATCGATGGAAAATGCTGCAAAAAGGGCACAATACGCCATCAACGCCAGAGGCGGCCATTTGAGAGATATCATATTCAAAAATTGATGTAAACAAATCTACTTGGAACAAATTAAATGATTAAGATTGCCAACCGCCAAATTTTTATTTTTTTCTTTGATTTTTAAAAAAAAAAACATGGGTCCGTCGAATATGGGCAACCCTGTATAAGAGATAAAATTTTCGCTGCTCAATTTTGAGTGATGTTAAGCGATAGTCCGCATTATGTCTTATTGTCCTCATAGGAAATCACAGTGATTAGAGCGAGACAGACTTACTCACAAATGCTCTCAGAGGGAGCAAGCGAGAGCAAGCCGCTGACTAATTTCTGACAGAAATGGTGTCGATTGCGACTCTATTCTAAAATGTTTGTTCATAACTTCTAAAACAAGACACGCACACACCACATAGGAGCATGGCGGACTGCACAGATGTTTCAAGAGCCTCGCGGTTTCATCATCTGCAGGCTTTGCCTATCTTCAGCAAGTTGTCGGAGGCCTTCTCATGCCAGCATTGCTATGACTGTTTGGGTCTTTCAAAGGCAGCATAAGTGCAAAACAGACTACTCCAAATTGACAGAAGACTTTGTGTACGTGCACAGAAAAAAATAAGATTAAATATCGAGATGGTATTTCAATATAATTTCAATAATATCAATATTTTCATACCAAGGTGAAACTATTTAATATCAATGTGAACCTGTAGTATTAGGTCGACACTAACAATATTGTATTGATATGTGAAATGTTCAAAGTGAAATGCAAAATTCCCCAGTGCTATGATTTGAGATCAAAGTAGACATCGAAATTCTAAAACAGAGAGAGACACATAGAGTTGCTCGAATCAGAAATAGGGTTGTCAATATTTTATCGATATATCGATATATCGATATTTTTGTTGGACGATAAGGGTTATTCTGATATGATATTTTGCATGCCGATATTGGCGATTATTGATATTTTTATAAACGATATATCAGAAAAATTACTATGGTAATAGTTGCAAATTATGTGGCTAGCTTGATAAAACATCTGCACCCAAAAAAATTTGTATCAATATCACTCTGATACACGATGTCTCAAATCGAAACTGAAACTAGTATCATTTTTTTTGTATCAATGCAAACCTAGAAAGTAGTAGATTGAAACTTCGAATATTTATTTGATGCGCAGAAGTATGTAAGTAATTTGAAACTAAACAATTTTTTTTTTATTTCGAAAATTCGAAGAATGTATGAATTGTAAAACGAAGCATGCCAAACGTCGCAGCTGGCGATGCTTGACATGTCACATTTAGTGATTTTACTTTTAGTGTAAACAAATGTGTACTTAGCTAAAAGTAAAGGCTATGGAGGACCCTTTTCCAGACGACGTTATGAAGATAAATAAATGGATTTTAAATGGCGCAAATTTGCAAGGTAAGTATAAGCAGCTGAGTATTCATGTCGTTTTTTGAAAATATATGCAAATAATAAATGTAACTCTTTAGACAGGACACACAACAAGCCAGAATGCTGCTGTGACCTTTTTAGCGCTTTGCAAGAGGTGCGAAACCAGAAAGCTGCAGAACAGGCGTTTTTCGCGTTTTTACTCAAGGTCTCTGAAGGCGTAAACTGCTACAAGTACGGCAGGTTTCCACCAGAAGAGAGCGCAAAAATGTGACTATGTCTCCCTCTAACACACAGTTCGTGCCCAGGGTCTATGGCTGGGGAACTCTGATGTACGGGTTCGAGCAAGAGGCATACCAATATGGTGAAGGACGAAGGAGAGACAAATGTTTCCACTTAGAGGGGTGTCCACACTTGACGAATTCAATTTAATAGTGTAAATAAATTACATTTTGATAGAGTTTGAAATAAAATTTTTTTTATAAAATGTTTTGTTTTAATTTTAATGGCAGATTATATCATTATAATTTATAGTACAAAGACAAGAAAAAATATTAAAATAATAAAAGCTAGTATCAAAATGAAACAAAAAGTTTGATAGTTGAATTATTAAATTAATAAGACCTAGTGTCAAATTGATACTTAAAAATTAATACAATAAAGTGTCAACCTGATACACGTTAGTATCAATTTGAAATCCTCGAAATATCATGTTAATACTTTCGAAGATGTCAATTTGATACTCGGAGTATTAGAGAGAATTCGATACTCAATAGTTTCAAATTGATGTCTAAATTGTGTCGATGTGATGACAACTTTTTTTTGAGTGTGGTAATACAACTTTAAATCGCATTTAAGAATTAATCATACAAGTGTGGATGCAGCAATACACTGCGATATTAGGTGTCAGTGTTATCTATTGAAGACATAGTCATGAACCCAATAGGTCAGCTAGTGCGGATGAATTCTTCATGCTGTCTGAAAGTGCATTTCGATACTTTACTCTCTTGGCTTCGGCAAGCGCTCAACTTGTTTATGTGGAAATAGCGAAATGTCTTCGGCCCTTGGGGGCATCAGGTCACAATCGCTGATTTACAGACACCCGCGGGTTCTTTAAAAATTCTTTACTGAATTTTTTCATTGCTTTGAAATCAGAACAATTTTGAGCAGAAGCCTAACCTTTACGAAGTAGTGTACCTAACTAAATTTGTATATCTTATATATCACGCTTTTAAGGTTTAAGGCCTATACCAGATGAGGTAAAAATTTAGTTCGGCACAGTGCTTCATACAAATAAAATGCCATTTCAAACGTATTCAGATTTCAAAGCTGTGCAAAATTGTTTCTATTCATGTGAAACATCATACCACACTTAAAATTTATCTCATCTAATTATAGGCCTTTAAAGACGTTCCTTAAAGGTTTTCAGTTTTCTTAAGATTTAGAAAATAACGATAATTTCGATATATCGATGTTTTTTGGAAGCGATATATTAAATATCGATATTAAAAAATTTGGATTTTGATATTATCGATATTGATATTGACCCTAATCAGAGAGAGACAGTCTATCTCGAAAAAACAATAACAAAGTTCACTGCTCCGCCCTACCAAGCGCGAAAACGAGTGCCGGTCGTTTTTTCTTCGTGATAATTTCGAAGTCATCCTCGCAAGTTTCTAGCTTCTTCTTGTAAATTTCGTCATTCGTACCGTGTTATTACGTGAGAAAAGTAAGTGAAAAAAGTGCGGTGCCTAAAAAAATTTGAAACGGTAAAAGTGAAGTACATGTGTATGTTTTTATACTCTGTACCGAAGGTACATAGAGTATATTAAGTTTGTGCAAAAGTATGTAACAGGGAGAAGGAATCATTTCCGACCCTATAAAGTATATATTCTTGATCAGCATCAACAGCCGAGTCGATATAGCCATGTCCGTCTGTCCGTCTGTCCGTCTGTCTGTCCGTCTGTCTGTCCGTCTGTCCGTCTGTCCGTCCGTATGAACAAACAGATCTCAGAGATGGTAAGAGATAGAGGTTTGACATGTATGGGACAAATGCTTCTTATACTTGCAGGCAGATCAAGTTTATTTTCAATTTTTGCCACGCCCCCTCCCGCCCCCACAATTTTGAAAAAACGTCATATCTCCCACAGTTTTGTAGATAGATGATTTGTACCTTCTAAAGATAGTTAGTCATTAGGAATATGTATCGATTTGCCAAAGAAATGATAAAGATCGGACGAGCGGTTCTCAAGTTATGAGCAAATAAGTGAATCTGAATCACTCCCGGCCACCCCCGCCACCCACCACCCACCCTTTCAGAACCAACGCCGCACAATCTTAGAGAGGGAGGAGAGAGAGAGAGAGAGAGGAGAGGGAGAGAGAGAGAGAGAGAGAGAGAGAGAGGGTACAGAGTATATTATAGTCGGGCTTGACCGACTTTCTCACTTGTTTTGTATTGGCAATTTGTATTTGCAAATTTACAAATTGTAAAAAGATACGCTATTGACTGCGGTATACCCACTAAGATAATATTACACACACACATACAGACATATATATAGTGCGTGCTTTTTCACCTTATGCCTCTACAAACATCGTTGTTAAATAATATCAAATTTATATTAAGCAAATTCCACGTCTGCCTATTGAATATAGCTTTGTGTAAATATTGCTTTGAAATTTCAAAAAATATATCCAGGGCCACGTTTGATAGTTCCCGACATAAAAATTTTACCCCACGTAATCTGAAGTGCCTTCTCGCAGCTGCGGCTTCACTTTACTTCACTGCCTTTAGGTTACGATCGGCCTTTTGGCCCATTGCGATTCTCTATTTAAACCATATTTGGAGTCGAAAAAAAGAGCCAAGTCATCTAGGGGCAGATTTACTAGACTGCCCAGGTCTTTAATGAATGGTTTTCCCAGATGCGGAGTACGTTTCCTTAGAAGTGCAAAACACTCGCAAAAAAGGTGTTGGATGCTTTCTATTTCCTCCTCAAGCACACAACTACGACAGAAGTCATGGTGGGATACGCGCTTCCCGATGGCCATATTACCTATGGCGCAGTGCCCCGTTTAGACTCCTAACTGTTGAAGCGTTCTTTAACTTACGAATTCTATTGCTTTGTTTTAACGAAATTACATCCTTTTTCTGGCTTACTTTGACTGTCGATGGCGCGGAGCAGCCCAATGGTGAATGATTGCATCTAAAAAGGTGGCTGCTGGAGCACATTCGAGTGTCCTTCTTTGCGCCTGGTTAGCTAGAGAAATTTAAATGGTAATGGCATTTACTTTGCCATTTCAAACGTGGCCCTTGTTGCTCCAGTGATTGTTGTTGTTGCTGTTGCTCACTTGTTTTAAGTGACCATCCTGCTCGGCTACCACCTCGCTTGCGGCCACAAACGCTAAGCGCGAGTCGCATTTTTTATGCCACCAAATAAACGCAAATTGTTTTGCCATGAAATATGCACAGTTAATTTTCAATTTCAGACAAAAAGTTCAGAAAAAGTGGAGTAACTCAACTGCAAGCTGTCTGGCGGACCAGCTGGACATGGTCTGACATTTTAATTGCTGCGGCGTGTGACAATCAATTACGGGGTCAGTTCGAGCTGAGGCATTCGATGGGGTTCTCTCAATCAGTTGGAATGGCGTTTAAAAGCCACTTAAATATGCATTCACAGAGCGCAGGAGGACAAGCCCATTCACCGTTCAATTGACAGCAGCTGCAACTGCATTCAATTAATACAGCGCCCCACCGCGGAGGGGTACCAATCCGTCGGTTAAATGCTACAACAGCAATTTCAATAAAAATGTGATTTATTTCGCTGCTTTGGCCCCTGTCTGTCCCCGGTATTAAGCTCATTTATTTTATTATCAACGGCGGGTGGGGCAGGCGGCGTCACAAACATAATTTTAAATTAACGGCAAGTCGCGGCCGCCAACGCGTCGTATGAGCAATCTTACCTTTCCCGTTTCTCATTTTTCTTGCCGTCTGCCGTACACTCATATTTTATGCTATTTGTGCTGGAGGAAATTATAATGGCGCATAAATTGCGCTTAGATACGGGCCAACCAACCAGTCAGCCGGCCACCCAACAACAATTACTGCAGACCAAGTGCTCATTTAGGCCATAAATAAGTGGCCGGGCCACTTAAGCCGTAAGTTCCGTCGAACCCGGCAACAAAAGTCAAATAAAATTATATTGTTTTCCCATACATCTTCCGTTTCATTGACTCTTTGCATGTCAATGGCGCTGAGCAGTTGATAGATTCCCAGCGAGCAATGTTGAAAATAAGTCTATCGCATGACAAACTAAATAAACATTAAGTCAACAATATCATATTTTTAGCACCGACTTTTGGTTTATTCTTGGTAGCAGGAGTCGAAAGAAGGAATGGCGTCAAAAGTTATGCCTGCCAATTGCTTTCTGGTTTTGTTGTTGTTGTATCGACCACATTGGGAAATTTAATTATGCAGAAATCAGAATAAGAAGATTCACCAAGATTAATGGTAATTGAAGTAACTCAACCAGTTAGGAAACTGGTATTGTTGTTTGTTACTTTTCACAAATTAAACGAATGGTAAAGTTTTAGGTTGCAGTCCGTCCGTCTGTTGTTCTCCGATGTAATCTTTCCGCTTTAATTACAATTCAAAGAAAGAAATATTGGGCCAAATTTGAAAATATATTGATTTTTTTAAGCTGGGCTGCTAAGGAGGAAGTCGAGGTGTTATTCGGCATGTGTGAGACTCGAAAATTTTACCAAAAAATTAAGCAATTAACAAAAAGGTTTTAAGCCCAGAGTCGCACAATGCAAAGACGACCACGGGAGAAGTTACTTCTCCAACCTACTGGGAGGCGATAACGAACAAGATGCCGCCTCTAGAGAAGTAGCGATACCACCAATCGACAACATAGAGATAGACCTGCCGACCCAACAGGAAGTCAGTTTAGCCATACAAAGGCTAAAGAACAATAAATCAGCTGGCGCTGAAGAGCTGCCCGCCGAATTGTTTAAAGCTGGAGGCTAAGAATTGGCAAGGTGCATGGATGGACGAAAGCATGGACGACGATTGCAATCTAAGTGTTCTATGCCCAATCTTTAAAAAAGGAGACCCTGCAGCTTGCGCCAACTACCGCGAGATCAGTCTCCTTCCCATTGCATATAAGGTTCCGTCGCGTATTATTTGTGAACGTCTAAAGCCGCTTATAAGCCCACTGATTGGGCCTTACCAGTATGGCGTTAGACCTGGTAAATCCACCACACACCAGATATTCACATTACATTCCCACATCGAAACCGATAAGGTCAAGGTTTTTTGAAGCCCTGTCTAGCATTATATACCGAAAGTACGTTCGACTTTGCATGATGACGTTGAGTAGCACTCAAATCTCCGTCAAAATAGGAACGAACCTCCCCGAGCCTTTTGATACGAAAAGAGGTTTTAGGCAGGGTGATTCCTTATCGTATGACTTTTTCAATCTGCTGATGAAGCATACACTCCACCGGTGCCCAAATGCCAACAGATCGGGCACCATTTTTAATAAAGATGTAATGCTAGAAGGAATGACAAACTGTACGAGCTCTACGGGGATACTAGTCTGGTCAAGCGCATAAAGCAACAGCGGTGGAACGTGTCGTTTAACGAAAGAACTGGGACAAGGCAAGGTGGGACGACCAGGTGCGGAAAAACATTTCCAAACTTGGCGTGAAAAACTGGCGCCAGCTCGCACCGAGCAGAAGCGACTGGCGGACATTGGTTGCAGCGGCAGAGACCGTCTAACGGTTGTGATGCAAACATCGGGCCAATAAATAAGAAGAAGAAGACCACGGCTTGCGGCAACAAAGAAGTCTCTGTGCAGCTCATCCGTTCGACGTATCAATTGTATCACTTAGTGCTGGGCCAAGCTCCTCATCAACAGCCATCACGTATGAGGAGCTAAGATTCTTGAAAAGAGAATTGGCATTTATTTGTTTATGTGCTTGGGATACGCACAGATTCCTTGTGCCGACAAGTTCTATAAAAACGACGATGGGTACGCCACCATCGCTTCCACTCTTATAGAGCTTAGCACTTTAACGAAGCGCAAGCCCTAATGCAATATGCTTTACACATACTTCAAACCGACGAAATAATCAATCATCGCGTGATTATTGGGGGTGACTATCGCCTGACACGTTGACGTCGGGTAGCAACGCTGCGATATCTATATCAACTCATTAAACAGCAACCAGCGAAGACCATGCGAAATCATTTTTATACTCTATAATGAAGGTACCGTCTGTGGCCCAGTGGTTAATGTGCGGCGGGGGGAGTTCGTGGGTTGGAAAAAAAAATTTTTTTCTTTACACAAAAAATAGCTTTTACACATACGGTCACCTTCACCAGCTTAGTGGCGCCAGCTGTGAAGTAACTAGCCATGGAAAAGCAATTTCAATTTGGCAGCGTACTTGGATATCCAACAGGCATTTGACCGCTCTGGCATGATGGCTTACTTCAATCCCCAACTCTTCTTGATCGTCAGATCGTTTCTGTCTGACAGGACATTTAAAGTTGTCCAGGATGGCCTTGCATCCCAGAGAAAGAGGATTCGAGCAGGAGTACCTCAAGGGTGCTTTCTAAAAAACTCTCTACTGTTTTTTTACTACAAATATGCCCACTGCTATGGACATACTTTTTTACTGCAAAAAGAGCTTTTCCCAAAAATACGGCGCACAAGTAGTCTAGGGGTGATACTTTTTAAGTGGCAGCATGCCGCCAAAGTTGCTGGCAAACTCCACTCCAAGGCGAAGAGGATGAGTTGGCTACTCAACGCCAACAACAAGCTCTCGCTGAGGAATAAAGTCCTCATTTACAAAGTGATCCTGGCACCGATTTGGGAGGTACGGAGTCCAGGTATACGGCATCGCCGCGAAGACCCACCTGAACAAAATCAGGGTCTTCCAGGCCAAAATCCTGAGGAGGATCACTGGAGCGGAGTGGTTCATCCGTACTCGAGACATCGAGAGAGAGTGTGGCGTCCCGATGGTTGGCGACACAATCAACAACCAAGCAGCGAGGTACTTGGATAAGGTCGCCACACACCCAAACAACCTCGCCAGGCGCTTACTCCGAACGCGCAGGGATCAACGGGATCAGGGCAAGACGTAGGCTCAAAAGGATACACCCAGGGGACCTGGCTGATCGAAGGATTTAGCCCAAACAAATGCGTCGAACAGCCAACACACAACTACAACTACAAATTACTGGATAGACAATTTCCCATTACAAACCTAAAATTACTAAACAACAATACACATAAAATTAGAGTTAAAATCCTTACAACTAATTACAAACAACAACAAACTCAAACATGCAACAAAATAAAACGTAAAAAATTCCACAAAAAAAAATTATAAAAAAAAAAAAAATTCCTCAAAAAAAAAAAAGAACATTTAGCCTTAAGGTGTCTAAATAAAAAAATATATATATTTAAAAATAAAATCACCAGCTATTGGCGCCAGCTGTAAAGTAATTTAGCCATGAAAAGAAAATTCTCAAACTTTGCCGTTCGTTTTGGCGTTAAACTGTAGGTCCCTTTCTCTTGTGCGAAAAATTTTAAGCACATACGCCAAGAGATTGTGAGAAGCTTGGCTTGGCCCCGTTGGAGGAGCTGCATAGCCAATTTTACATTTACCGAAGGTACAAAGAGTATATTGAGTTTGTGTAAAAGTATGTAGCAGGGAGAAGGAAACATTTCCGACCCTATCTATACTTAAAAATCTTTACGCCCGACTGACATATAATCAACCCACAGCCAAAACTACTTATCCTAGAGATCGAAGATTTGGCATAGACTTTCGTTTAGTTAGGCAGGCGCGCACTAAAAAAGAAAATTTGGAAAATTTGTCCGCGAAGTGGGTGAAAGAAAAGTTTGTATGGGGCAAATAAATGAGCTATTGCGTTCTGGCAACATTGTGCTGAGCTGTTTTGCGAAAAGCATGAGAGACAGTGAGAGTGGGAACGACTCACACTAACAGAAATTAGGTACATATGTGTTGAATGCTTGATGCAATACTTATGAGGCGGTCCCGTCCGCAAGAGCTGCTTTTATTGTATGCTGGCAAATAAGTGCGAACGAGAAGTGAAGGCTTAAAAAAAGGTTTTGTTGAAATCGTTAGTGTGAGTGAAATGCCATAATGTTTCTTCTCAGTTGGCAGCCAGCTGAGCAATGACAATAAAAGACTAAACGAGACAGCGGCTCCCTTGACGGGACCACCTTTTATATTAAATATTGTCTCTTTAATTTTTGGGAAGGACTTCAATGGTCTAGTATGGCACCATTCACTCGGATGTTGATGCTGATCAAGAATATTTCTACTTTATGTGCAGCTATTAATCGTTAGTCAGAGTCATCACAGCGTCCTGACGTGTTTGCATAAGCGTGCGTGCTGAAATATGCCAGCCTTGTTCATCTCATGTTACGCATTTAATATGTCTGAACTCCTGCCTCTTAAGCAACAAGTTTTGAACGGAGTTAACAGCAAATTTCATTGAAATTTGATCATTTCTCAAAGCCTTTAAGCGCTTAAATTATGTACAGGGCAACAAAATCGCACACACACACACACACTATTTAACTCGTAAAGAGGAATATTTCTGCCGCTGCACACATTTAGCTGGCACATTTATTAAGTAGCCGAAACGTGACTTGCACATAAACTACACACAGATGGCAAACAAATGGCAGCGAAGCTGTAAATATGAGCATTTAATAAACTGATACCGCAATTATTACGCATACGCAACGTTGGCCATGTAATTGTAGCAGACAGTTAATTCATTAAGTGCCCAGGCCAAGCAGGTAATTGAATATAAACGTAATTTTCTTATTTGTTTGTTTTTTTTTACAAACTTGGCTGGCCGCTTTCGCTGCACTTTGATTGAAAATACTTTCATAAATTCCACACCAATTCCAGCTTGATAAAAAATTGCTCAAAGTGCTTCAGCTTTATATTGTGCGTGCACTCTCTTATCGTATTATGCAAATATTCAATAATTTACGAGTCTTTTCGTTTCCTTTAAATAAAAATATGAATGCTCGCCCCAAAGTGGCGCGAAATGTGCGTATAACGAGTGCTGCTTTTTCGTATGCAAATCAGTGCGCGCGTCTTAGAGGGCGGCAAATGAGCCAAGTCCTGGATGGAGCAAAGTGGCATTTGAATGCAAACCATGAATGGTACAAATTTCATTTTTATCCAGAAGTATAAGCACAGTTGCTCAATGCGCAACGCAATGTTGCTGCATCTGGGCTAATATTGAGTTTGTAAGGCAAACGCAATTTGTTTAGCATAACCGGAAGTCTCTCAACTCTTTGTGCCTCCGTGTCCTATCAGCATCAGTATCTGACTCTACTTTGTGGCCTCAAAATTGTGTGTCAATTGCTAATGGAGTTTATGTTTCGGTCACAACAGGACAATGAGGTTGATGGATAAAAGGGTTTCTCAGTTTTCATAAGACTTAAACGTTGCTGTGTCACGTGCAGCAAATCCGGAAATTGTTCTAAGCAATGTCAGGAAGCGAAACTGCACTCAAAGAGAACAAATACCACCGAAAGTCATTATTATGCTAAAATAGTTAAAATATTGCAAAAAAAAAGTAATGAAAGAAAACAATTAAAAGCGTTGCAGTCGAGTGGTCCGACTCCGAAATACCCTGTACAATTGAGACACACATACAAATATACACATACACAAACGCATACAGAGATAATATAGTATTTAGCCACAAGGTTGTGACTTTAAAATTGTGGCACTGCGGTTTAAGGGTGGAGGGGGAGAAGTTAAATTTTGTTTCATGATTCTACTTCGGGCCACAAAGGCATAGAAATCTCACAGAAATCTCTTCCAACCAAATTCCAACCCAAAACCAATTCTCGGTGTCACAGAAATCTCTTTCGGTTGGTTTCAAATCTCTCGTGTTTTGTGGGGAGCAGATTAGATTTAGTTAAATTCACCAACCAAACAATTTCGACAAGTGAAATTAGTTTTGGAAATGTGACCAACATTATTTTTCTGGATAGGTTGCATCAAATGAATTAAATATTTTATTTGATTTAATATTAAAATTTGCGTTTCAATAAAAACCCTCCCAATGCTGCGTATCAATTAAAACCTAAAAACATAACACATAAACATAAAATATAGTTAGTAGTAGTTTATTTGTTCTGAGAATTTTCAGAAAATTTTGTTGACATTGGCAGTTTGCCGTCGTTAGTTAAGTAAAGTAATAAATCATAAAATATATAACACTATCAAAAATTGCATTTAAACATTAAATTAACTGATAAGTAGAAGATGGGAAATTTTTTTGCGAGAAAGTGCAATCCTGTTAACAGATTGGATTGAAATGGACCATTAGTATGGACTTGAACCTTCCAACTCGATTTTTATATAAGAAAGCGAAATCTCTTGAAGTTCTAGGACACAGGTTTTTTCGAGCGTTTTGGAAACCAACCGAGGCCAAAATCTCTAGAGATTTCTGTGAAACCCCCGATACTAACCATTTTTCCGTTTGCCGGTTTGCTTTGAAATAATGGTGACTCCAGGAAATCTGCGAACCATTAACACACGTTTTTAGAAGACCCTACTTGGGAGACCGAGAACTTTTTGAACACCACTCGTTTTTTATATTCTATTCTAACAGGGATGCAAAGCCCTCCGAAATATGGACTGGTTCGGCTCGATGGTTCGCACAGTTTTGAACCGGCGGTTCGGTTCATTGCAGGGTTTTTGGGGCTTACTGAACCGCGGTTATGGTTCGGTTCGGTTCGCTCTTTATTCATTTAATTAACTAAAAATCATGTTTTTGATACAAGTATACAGATTATTTTTTTAACAAAGAACTTAGGTTTTTCAGTTAATCGGGTATGTTCAAAATTTCGACGACAATTTACGTATTCGTATTCGTTTTGACGGTTTGAAATCGACTATTGAAAGCCAAGCGAAACAAAATCGTCAAATAATTACAATTTTTTTTGACCTGATCAAGTAATCTCTGACATATTTTGACATATAAACTTAAACAATTCAAATTCGAAATCTGTAAGTACATACAGAAATCGACTTCGATCTGAAAATTAGAAAATATTATATAATTAACATTTCATTTTTGCTAAACTCAAAGTTGACATTTCCATTTGATTGGTATTATTATACTTGTATATGGGTCATTCTTTCAAATCGAACAGGGTCAAAATTCAACTTTTTATTTTTCAATAAAAAAGAAACCGAAGT